>VXAK01021887.1:234206-265299 GCA_013399435.1 Arenaria interpres
GATTAAAATAAATAAATAAAATAATAAGATTCTATCTTAACAACATGACAGCAAGCCAAATACAAACCATGCAATGGTTTCACTTGGCTCTACAATATGAATTAATAATTACACACTTTTCGATATGTTTAAACAAGGGGATTGATGACTGACTTTGGTCTGTACATATTTTGATCATTATGACTGCTACGGTGGATGATTTAACATTCTCTGACAGCAAAAAGCAAAAAATCAAAAATAAACACTGGCCTTTAAATTTAATCAGAGTAAGGCTAATGTCTTCTTAAAATATAAGCTACAAATATCATAACAGTTTTCAAATAAAAGTGCTTTTGACACTTGGTCTAAAAAAACGAACAACAAATAGAAAAAAAACATTTATACCACTTCAGAAAGACTCAAGGCTGACTACATCCAATTATAAAATGCAAAATCTTTTCCTCAAGAGTTAACATATATGTATTATATATATAAATTCATGGCTCTATCATGGCCTCATCCTGTACACTTTGCCATTTACTGGCTTCCATTCTACCTTCCTTAGTCAAGCATTTATTACTTCATATCATGCCACTGTGACTAAGATCATATAATATCATCCCACAGACTAAAGTTACCCACTACAAATATATCATCAAGTACTAGTTTCTGCTCAGAAAGCAATAGAAAAGCACTTTAAGTTTAAATTATGAAGCCTTGTAAACACACTGATGATATCCTTCCAACTTAAGAATCCTAGAACACAGATTCATTAACAAAGCAAATAATCACTTCTGAATAGAGGTACAGTGGGTTTTCCAGAAAAACTAAAAATGTCATGATTTGTGGAAGAAAGGGGTAGGGGAGAATTGTTGCTTCCATCACTTTTTAAAAACACTTTCTTAATAAATATATCCTTTCAAATGACTGTGATTGTCAGTATATTACCGTATTACATAGGGCCTAACAACCTGCAACCTTGTTATGTTGCAGTACTGCACAATTATCAAAAGCATTATCATAATAATACTTGAAATAGTAAGGCCCTAACAGACTGCATTCTAACAAGGATTAACTTTACTTGGATATCTCACTGTAACCACAATGAGTATTGCTCTCAAACACAGAACAGAATCTAGTTTAGAAAGGTTAACCTTAAATGCATGTCAGGCTGTACTTGTGGTGTCATTCACATTTGCTTCTGCTAAGAGAAACATAACTAGTCCATGGTACTGGAACTATTAACACTCTAAGATACTATTTACAGCTGCTTCTAAAATAGAGTCAGTTTCTACAACACCTTCACTGTGGTCTGGAATAAATTTTTCCAGGCAGTTTTCCTGTGAAGCAATAGGTGAAAAATTAGGAAATTCTAACTCAACCGAGCCGCTACTTGTCGCCTCGTTTTGTGGCTGTCTCCCAGCTTTTTTAAGTTCCAAGATGTTTTTAAACGTAGTTTCTAAACTCTTACTGAGCAGTAAGTCTTGCTGGGGTTCACCAGAGCCTTTCCTGTTATCAGGATGTAAAACCTCATTCTTTGGAGAGCTCCTCAGAGTTTTGTCTTGGAGGGAATTATTACACGTTACCTTTGAGAAAGACTGAACTGTGTTCCTTGATATCTTATTGTGTGTTCCATGACTGCCTCTTGACACAGTTTTCGACAAGTCTTCAGAACTCGAAGAATTCTCAGTGGACTTGGCAAGATCTTTCCCAGCCATCTTTTCTTCAGAAAGGGCCATGTATTGGCTTTCAGAACAATTAGCTTTTTCAAACTTTAAAGCTTTACTGAGGCTCTCCGATTTTTTAGTAGAGGCTATTACTTCTTGTGATGTCAGAACGTTGTTAGGCACTAGAGGAAGTTTACTGTGATTTGTGGACTCTGCCGAGCCGGATTTTGGTCGGTCTCTGGTGTGGGTTTTGGTACTCTGACTTCGAGTAGGTAATGTTTTGCTAGACTGATGGTCAGTTTTGCTGGGCTGTGCTTCTTCAGCTGTTTTATCAAATTGTTTGGCAGAACAACAAAAATCGGCCTGATAACCATCTGAAAAGTAACAACATTTTACTTAAATCACCCATACGCCAAAATAACTGACACCCCAGCATAGTTTCTGAGTATTAATATTCAAATACCATGCCTTAAAGAGACGTACACATGCTTAAGTGTTCTGCTGCACCCATCCAGTGTAGGAGATTGTCACCAAATTAATCAGCACATTATGCACATATGAGCACTGTAAACCCAGATGAAGGGCACTTCCTAGCATTCTAAATATGCGAATATAGTATCTGGCAGACTACTACCTTCTTCAATACATCCTCTGAATATCTTAAAATATGCAGAATATGCAAAATATTTAAACAAATAGTGACTGTTACTTTACACAAATAATTTGTTTCTAGTTGCTAAGTTCAACAACAGTCTGGTTAAAAATGCTGCCATTTAAGTGGCCATGACATTCCAGAAGCAACACTTCATTAAGATAAACAATAATATTCACGCTTCATACAGTGGTGTTCTTTCTGACGCCCAGCAAATTCAGATTCTTCCCTACTAGAATTGAGACCATACAGGAGTCATGTTTATTGTCAAAAGAATCTCAGAAAAATATCTCTGCCAAACAGGTGAAATATACTTCTCCTCCAAATAACTGCCTCCAACACCACAGTGTCTCTAGACTGCCGAGTTTGGAAGTTCTTAGAATTTAACTTGCAACCGCTTATTCAGTATTTCAATTACTGGAATCCCTAACAATCAGTGCCTCACTATGGCCACAACCATTTTTAAACACTCCAAACTTATGCTGCTTTTGTGAGATTTGGAAGTTAACCATTACTTACCAGGATCCACTAGTGCAAGACGCTTATCCCGGGTGAGAGACGCCCTTTCTTCCTGGTTAAACATCCTATCAATCATAACCATTTCTGCAGAGGGATTTATCCGCTGCAGGAAAAGGAACAAAACCAACCATCTCTCTAGTCACTCGTACATTGGTACCAAATAAAAACATTTATAGCTTAGTTACTCTTCAGAGAAAAAGAGTATCATTGATTAGGTATTTGCAGAGAGTATTCACAATTGCACAGAATCTTCAATCACCCCAACCACTACTGAAACTCTGAAAGTATTATTCACATTTTACGGTACATTTTATTTGTTAAAGACTTTAAAACAAGGAAGGCGATAAACAGTATCAACAAAATGAATTGTAATGCTAGTTCTCACCTTCCAGGAGATGTGTTTTTTTTTAAAAATGACTCACATCTCATAAACATAAAATGTACTTGAATTATACACCTTACCATTGCATCTTCTATAAGCAAACATCTGTATTTGTTCAGCATAGCTTGTGTCCTCTTCAGAAGCTGTGTAGCTACAGATTCAAATTCACCGTCCACTAGAAAGAGAAGAGTATACTTTCAAATAGTGTCCTTCTACTGAACCAGAAGGTCCAGTAACTTGCACAAATTTAAAAGTGTTCCCCTTCTTATTGCTCTAACTTACATAAAGAATTCTCAATACATTGACTACAAATGTTATTGCCAATCTTTAAAAAGAAAATTACCTTTTCTTAAGTCTTCCTCTGTTGGCAGTGATCCCTGGCACACATGGTATGAAAGGAGTCTCTGAACTGCATCATTTAATGATCTGAACCGACTTTTATCTGGTGTCACAGCATGCACTTGATCCTTCTGTAATTGCTGTAGAATACTACAAGGAAAATTAATGATATATAATTAACACATACTCTAACACAACTTATGCATTGACAAAAGCTAAAAATAAATAAAGGTTAGAGGAAACATCTGCAACAAAATTACGAAGGAAGAATGACTTACAAAGCTCCTTTAGTTAACTGTTTAGCAGCAGGCCTTTTCTGTCCAACTAAATGACCATCCACCTAAATTCAAAATAAAAGACAAATTACAATATATCCCCTACTTTGCAAAGCCTAAGTTTCAGCATTTATTTATGCCAATTAAGTATATCACCAATACTAAGTGTAACCACAACATAAGTATAAAGACTTTCAACTATCTCTGATTTTTACAGGGCACTGTATCAATGAAATGGGGAAGTCACTTCTCTTCCATAAGCCAAAGATCTGAAATGTTGTTCGTAGACAAATTCCACTGTAGTGCATATATATGCTTCACGAGGGAAAAGGTTTGTTATCAAATTTAGCAGAACAAAAGGTACATCTAAAAACTTTTTCAAATAAATCTGCTCTCAAGAACTGTCTCTGCATTTCTGAGCTGGTGTTGCCTGATTTTGATGGATCAGAGTATGTGTCAGGAAAGCAGGCTAAGGTTGCATACTTAAATTCTTGAAAGCCATGGTGGCTGAGCTGGGGGTGAAAGAGGCTCTAGGAACTCTGTTTCAGTGTCGATGCTATAGATATACCTTATCAGGTAGATCTATGTCATCTTCTCCTTTCCTTTAGGCATTTACGAAGCCAAGGTTTTTCAAGGGAACAGTCTTAAGGTGGTAAAGGCTCATGTCCCTACTGTATGAGAGGCATTACTGCAATCCAAGTATTCTCCCAAAGAAGCCATTCTGAACCAAATAGTCTTTGTTTAATACAAAGTTGTTGGGGTTTTTTAGTCAACTAGTCTTTCTAATGAAATTGGCCACAGAGCAAAAGTTACTTATGATTTTAAAAAAGATTGCATGATAGCTCTTTCGAACTACAATGCAGAAGGAACAAAAAAGCATGTGGTACAGAGCATCTTCTTAGCAAAGTAGGAGCAGCATGAAGCAGGCACACTGCGCTGGTACTTGCTGGCCAAAAAGGGTTTTGCTTCAGAGCATAAGAAGTATTTACCACCAGAGGAGAATGAACATCTGACCAACAATTACAAAACCAGGCTGAACTCACAGCTGACCACTACTGTGACTGTCTTCTGTTGTACACGTGTATCAGTAAGACAGGGAAAAACATTCATGTCATGTTAACCTTTCATACATAGTTGCCATGTATAGGAGATCAGTGGTTAAAAAAAAGAAAGTAAAAAAATAAAACACTGGGGAAATAAGACAATGTAGAAAAGAATAAAAGAGATAAAGACAGGTGGGGGTTTTTTTGCTACTTCCCACAAACCATCCCCTCCCAATCAGCTACAGAAGATCTTGAGTTTGTAAGAAATAATTATAAGAGTTAGGTTTAACTCAACGAAGAATTGCTATGTCATATGAAATTATCTTCAGGGAACAGTACAGTCAGATTCCACTTACTGAATTAAATCTCAAAACAGCAAAATACTCATCGTTTATTATGTCAAGATAGAATTTGACAAGACTGAGTGACTTCACACTCTCCAAAAAAAATTGCAAGGACTACTAGATTATCAATACAACCTTAAAGCTAAAACACACCTAACTACTAAAATTCTAAGGGAAAGGGAAACATATAAATACAAGTATGCTTTACCTGTATACTCTGTTGAACTGCTGATGATCCTATTACTTTTTCTTGTGGCTGTGCGGTTCCTAGAGATTGTTGTACAATTTTTCCTCCAGAGTCCTGTCCTATTAAAAATATGTTAAACAGACTCTGTCATCCTAAGCAAGAACAGAATAATTTCCTGTATCTACCCTGATCATTTTTCTTGAGTTTTTAGCTTTTAGGAGAAAGATACATGTCTCGTACGACTAAAAGCATTACTGAAACTACCCTGTGGAGAAACTGACACCATAAGGAAAGCATTCCAACAATCTACTGAAAATCATACAGTACATTTTTTATCAAGCTTTTATACTAACCCTCCTCTAAGCACATAAACACAATTTTTCTAGAGCTCCTAAAAGTATTTAGACCGCAGGCATCATAATTTTTTTTCCTACATTTTCGACATGGGCAGACTGCCTCCAGTTGCCTCGCTCAGGAATTCAAACAGGTCTTAACAGCCATGCTACATTACAACCAATACAAATAATAACTTATTTATTTTTCCCCCCTCCAAAAAAATATACCATGCTGACTGTAGAGAACTGCCTGGACAGCTTGCATGTAACACTATACAATGAAAAAAAGAAAAAAAAAAAAGTAGGTAGATTATGGGACCTTATTCAAAAGGGTTACTTCTGTACAAAGAGAACACGAAGGTTATTGCATTTTCTGCTTTGGAATGTATTGGGTTTGTTCTTTTAGTAGCATGGTGCTGCTTGAAAAGGCTACCATTTTGCTACAAACAATGCATTAACTACTCTAACAGAAAGTGACATATTCAAAAACAAATCGAGTGACAGCCTGCACATAGCTTTGTAATTGCTATTTTCCTTTCCTGTGTATCTGAAGCAGCCATCAAAAGAGAAGGCCTAGAAGTTTTAGCAGATGTCCATATTTTGAAAATTACTTATTTCTATTTACCTAAGCTGAAAAAAAAGTGAAAGAATGTACAATTTTGGATTTTTTAGAGAAGAGATTTAATTGCTTACTGTGGAGATTCAACTTTTCACTCTACATGAGTGCCTAAAATCACTCTAAATGAAGTGCCATGGGTTGGAAAAATAAAAGCACACATTCAACATTGAAAAATTCAGTTTGCGCTTCTTCTAAAAATGAAATTCTGATAATTTTTAGAAGGCTATCAGCATAAGCTGTCAATGCAAGTCTGACACATCAAAGAAGAACCAATTTCTGTTACTGGAGAAAATTAAGAAATTATTTTAAAAAGACCTTAGTTGACCTGATAGTGTGTTGCTCAGAAGACTTGTTAGCTGAGGTTGTCTCAAATTATCCTGTGTCTTCGATGCAGAAACCGGTGATGTCTGGCTCATAGCTTTTTTCTGTATCACATACGTTAGGGAAAAAAAAAAAAAAAGAAACAGTCAAATATTTACTGAAAGCTTTAACAAACAGAGGAAAAAAAGCAAGAAAGGCTACTAAAACTCAGCTCTATGCATCCTTTTTCAACCTCAAATTCCTAAGTTGTGAAATTTCAGACATCTCAATTCCTCCTAAATTCAAGAAATTTATAAAGTAAATGAGAGAGGAACAGAAATTACACTAACAGTACAAATACACACCAGTTATATTCTGGAAGACCCATGATTAACCACTACAAGCAGCCCTCAGAATGCTCAGCTTTTAAGAATTTCAAAACTGCAAGATGACTAAATAAGGTTTCTCCACAACAAAAAAAAACACACAGTGGAACAAACTGTCCAGTGTTTAGTGACTAAATGATATACGGTTTACAATACAGTACAATATTTAAAATGCAAGTACAAACAAACTAAAAAGATTCTGGTAAACAGTAGAATTTGTTCTCTGTAGTCCCATTTTCAGCTCTGAAATTTCAGCACTAAACCAAAATTATCTCCTATAGTACTAAGAAATATTATGCTTTTATAACTGCTGAAACTCACTGACCCAGCACAAAACCTACAAATAGGAAGATATAGTCACATGAAGGGAAAGTCAGGTAGGCTTCAAATTACTCATCTACAAACAAAATGTTACAACCTATGCTAGCAGTTTTGACAAAGACTGAAAATGTGGTTCTACAACATATTCACTCCTATTTTCTAAATACACATTATTTTCTAAAACACATTATTTCATTGCCCATTTTGGTCTTGAGTAAAAAAATCCATTAGAACTTTGGGAAAAGAGAAAGATCTAAGATAATTACTGCAAATGCATTCTGAGGCAGTTATTATTATTTAATAATGACCAGGGAAAAAAACAAAAGCAAAAAAAAGACAGACATGAAACAATATATTGTTGCTGCGTGACAAGTCACCAAGTTAAATATTGGCAGAGTTTGGAAGTTAATTTCTGAAAACAGACAAACTTGACTTGAATATATATTGCAGCTGCATCAACTGGACAACAACAGACCAGTTCTCACCTTAAAAGTAAATTCAGATTACTTTTTTTAAATTATTAATAAAGTGACCTCTTCTATGAGAAAATATTTTTCAAATGTTATGGTTTTACAAACTGCTTTAAAAGGTATTTCCTTTTAAGGATTCTAAGAAACACCTCTTGCCTTGTGTTTGCTTCAAGTTTGAAAACTTCTAACTGCTCCAGACACACAAAACTACAGTGGGAAAAATGCCAAAAAAGTTAAGCTTTAACAGATTCATTTTGTATGGTAAAAAACAAAGAGAAAACTAAGAAACTTTTTCATCCCTAATTTGAACAAGTTAAACCCTGAAAACATATGCATAGTTTTAGTGAGGTGAAAAGACCTGTAAGTGCTCAGAATGTACCCGAGCCTTTACATCCAGCTCTATGGTAAAATTTTCAGGAGAGCCTGGAGCTGTGTAATCTTTCAATGTCCATTCCTTTAAATGGGAGTAGAAATAGATCACTGCTAAGCAGTTCTGAAAATATTACTACACATCACCAACAAAATCTTCTGAATTAATGAAAGCGACAGACTCATTAACTCAGAGACAGACTTTAGAAAATACCACGCGAAATGATGTATTCGGGTTACAGTAATTTTCAGCAGTTCCACAGTATTTAGAACAATATAGATGAACAAAATTAATGTTCTCTGTATTAACACCAACTTTAATACTTTGTTAACCAGATTTTAGCACAGTCTAGAAGCATTTCTTTGGCTATATTCTCAAGCAACTTCCATACCTGACCAAAGGAAAACTGTTGTTGTGTTACTCCAATTGACGTGTGACTAAAGGTGCTGGCAGATTTGGAAGAGGATGCTGGAAGACGATGTGATGCACTGACGGGAACTTGAGTTCTGTTCTGCGTGAGCTGATCTCCAGTGAAGTTTCCTCCTGATGCAACAGACTGAACTGATGGTCCCAAGCTAGGATGTACTGAACCAGAAGAACTCGCAACAGCAAATCGATTAGAAGTTGACATATTCGAGACGGTAGACTGCCCGGGTGACATTGTAGTAAAACTCGATCTACCTTGAGAAACGTTCGCTTGACTGGGTGACAAATGCAACACCGTTGGTGACGCCTGCTGCAGTGGCACCTGTCCGCCAACGATTTGTGAAGTTCCATGATTTACTATAACTTGGTTTCCAGGAGCTGTGAATGTCTGGCCAGAAACAAGCTGAACAGCTGTGTTCTGATTATTCAGCATCTGTCCTGAATACGACTGGTTGGCTCTTAGCATGTTTGTCGAGTTCCTGTTGAGCATTACATGCTCAGCAGACACTTGGCTAGGAACCAGCTGGGAAGGCTGAGTCTGAAGAAGTTGTCCATTTATGGCCTGGACATGATGAACTGAGTTAGAATTAACAGACAAACTTGTAGGTATGAGAAATTGGTTTTGAGGTGCATGAGGCTGTCCCATAGGAGAATGGATAACAATACTACCGCCAGCATTGCTAACTGTCTGAGGTGTAACTGATTTTCTTGTATTTTGTTGATTAACAATATTAACAGACATATGAGGACCAACTACTGAACTCTGAGGCGAGTTTGCAGAAGCAAACGGAATCCCTTGCTGCACGTGATGTTGCTGTATTCCCAAGTTATTCACATTGTAAGCAGTCTGCTGACCCATCTGGATAGGCTTTGGTTGGATATTAATGGGAACTTTGTTAGAGTTTGGTGCCAAACCCCTTTGAATGATGATATTATGGACAGGCAATGACGTCTGAAAATTTGTGCTGTTAAATGGAACGGTTACAGGTTGTGCTACTGGACTTGAATTTGAGTTACCAAACAGTGAGTTACCATTTGGAGTTTGTCTATGAACCAAGAGGCCACTACTCATGTTTGCAGGTGTTTGCTGACCATTGCCTTTCAGTATAATCTGAGATCCATCGAGGTTATTAATGGTCATCATGGAAGGTTGATTACTAAATGAACCAATTAACTGTATCTGCCCAGAACCACTAATCTGGCTGCTATTAGACAAATGCTGGCTGGGAACACTAATTCCGACATGTTGCATAAAGCCATGTTGCACACCGACTGTATTGCTTGCAAAAGATGCTCCAACAGGTTGCTGTACCACTTGAGTAACTCCTATAGGTTGCAACGTCTGACCTGAGTAATTAGAAACATTAGAAGCCTGAGTAAAGGATGCTGATGAAGAAGGATGAAGCTGAGCTTGTGCAAACTGTTGGCTGGAACCTACACTGGCATCCAAATATGCCTCTTCTGCCAAAGTCTGTTCAGTAATATTGGCCTCCTGCAAGGACTTCTGAAGAATATCAAAAGGCTGATCCTCTGTAAGATCAGGTAAAGGAGAAGACACAAGTTCATCTTCAAGAAACTGAAGGCTACTGGACAGCTGCAGTCCATCACTAGGCCCCTCTCCAAGCTGACCGCTTACACCTTTTACAGACGACTTAGGATCAGTGTTCTGAAACGCAAAACAAGAAACAAATCATTTTCAGAAATTCCAAGCTCTACCTTGTTTCCTCATTAAGCTTTTTTTCATGCAAGCAAACTTTCTTTACAGAATTATATTCTTTGTATAGTATGTATATAAGGTGATGTTCATGCCATACAGCAGGCCAGCGTAAACATGCGCATCACTTAGATCCCACTCATGCCCTCCTGACAGACTGCGGGAGACTCCTTTCACTTCTCAAATCTCCCAATTCCACAGCACTCAGCTCTGCAGCTGCACTGCATTCAAGAGGATGTAACATGCTCTTTAAGTACCATTGTCCCTTCCTGAAGCTGAGTACCGTATTGATAAAAGGATAAAAGGAAGGAGTGAGAAGACTACCACTGTAACTCAATTTCGGCTAAGGTTTCAGTAGCAAAAGTAGTAGCAGGGAAAAAGCAGGAGAAAGCTGCTCTTTCACTGACTTCCTCTATCAAATGAAATCCACGTCCAAAATCCTACCGATATTTCTATGGTCACACAGTGCAAACTAGTGACCATTTTGTATCGTTAAGGAATTACATTCATTCTCTGTTTAGAAACATTTTAGAAACAAAGCAGTAAGAGAAACAATCCTACAGACTATGTGGTTTATGCTAGTAAAAAAAAAATTATGGAGAATTAGAAAACTGAAACTACAGCAAAGACTAAGTGGCACCTTGAATGAAAAAATCCTTCAAAGCTACATCCATAAATATTGTGATAAGGAAAATCAGAACCTACTTCACTCTGGCCTACTGCCAATAACATTTTCCTAAAACAAAACTATGTCCAGAAACTCCAGATAGCACAAGTATCAGGTTTCTACAGGTGGAATGACAAATTTAAATGCATAATGCTACTTGCAGTAGTTTTAAGTTAGACAGAGTACACTTTTTTCTACATGGCAAAATCATACCTAAACTATTCAAAACAACATCCAGTTTCTATTTAGGTCATGATAAATGCAAAATGTGGGTATGAAATTATAGTCAACTTCATACTCTGAGCCTTCACTCCTTGAAAGTCATAGACACTTCTTTTCACCTCATATAAACAGTGTGAAGATACTGAAAGCTGCAATTATCACATGCAGTAATGTCCCCACCCTAACTTCAGTTCCCCAAGCATATTTATTCAGAATTTTAGTCCAATCTGTTTCTGAATCAGCCTGTGTAGTTCACGAAACTTCGGTCACATTTTAAAATACTAAGACGTTAGTCTTAAAATTCAGTACAATATTTTCAAAATACAAGAATAAATTACAATAAAAACTTTACATTTAATGTTAACAGAAGGAATTAAACTAGTATTTAAATGTCTTGATGTCTCAATCTCATGAGCACCTAAAACCACAAATCAGGTTCTCAACTGTACCTAGCTACCACCAGGCACAGCAAAAATGAGTCACTCACTAGGGTGTTACTAGGCCTCATAACTGTCAGGTTCTTGGGGAGAATTCCCTATTGCATCTGTAACTTGCCTCCAGAGACAATGACCAACCTGAAATCTTTCACAACTGTGTAACTTAGAGGGTTCCAGTTAATGCTATTCCACTTAGTACTAACAATATTAACTATTACTAGTAATAGCAACAGTAATAATAAGTAATATTACATGCTATCAAGATGAATAGCTTGAAACTCTCCCACTGGAATGAAGAATCCCAAGTTTCACTCTCCATTCCCAGGACATCCAAAAACAATTTTATGTGTATAAACTGGAACGAGGGAACTTCCAACTTAACACCTGAATCACTGCTGCCCAGGTTCCGAACAGCCACACAGAACACCATACTAACTTCAAGAAGAAATTAGTGCCTCTGCAACTTCATGAATCTGCTTACCAACAAGAGTCTTACTCGCTGGCTTCGTGAATATGCTGGTCTCTTAAGCTGTTTTACTACACCAGAACAGGAAGGTGGAAACAGTCACTGAGTACAACCCAGGTAACAGGGCAAAGGCTAAGGAACCCTCTGATCAATGTCCAAGGAAACCAACTCGGAATGAGCAGATCAACTACGCAATCACTCAACTTGGGGAAGGCGGGGGGGGAGGTGAGGGAAATGCTTTTTTGTCCTTTAGTCAGCAGGAATTTAATCTCCTTTGTGTTATGTGTTGGCTGAGCATGCTTACCAGCTGAGGCACTGAACCCTTGCCACTGAATTTGTAAACTCTGCCACTGAAAGGCAGGAGACGGGCATCAAGACAGTCAATCCTACTTCATGGTAGCAATTCTGAATACATACAAGGACAGAACTTTCAGTATCTGCAAAAATTTTAATGACAAAAAACTCAGAAGCCTTTAACTTTTCAGGTATCTTGCATTATAAGCTGGGACTGTGAAACCATCTACTTATAATTTAGATACCACTTGCTCCTTCACAATGCACTGTAAGAAGCTATCTTTCCAATCAAGTCATTCTTCACTTAGGTCAGCACAGGGCTCTCACGCAAGGCAGAGAGGGAGGAAAGACAAGATGACATTGGTATTCATTATGAAGATAGAAAAGAATGAGAATAGAGCATGAGAGGAACAAGTCCTGGAGAAGGAAAATACAGTAAGCCACCCTAGGAATAAATACTAGAAAACCCACTTCTCTAATCACCTGCCTTCTAGATTACCTACCTCTCCCCCCATACACACACAATTTCATATACCACAAAGCTCCTTTGGCTGTCAACAAATATTTTTATTTCTCCCAACTGCTACTCTCTATGCAACAGTCCCTCCTTGCCCAGAATCTCCCACTCCCTCTCACAATTAATCCAAAAACTCTTTCTGAAAATACACCAGAAATACGCCCCTGACTCCTGCCCACCTACTCGTGCTTATCAGAAGAATCTCTACAAAGAACAACTAGGAAGTCTACGCTATGACAAATGGATGTCACATGTCACCCCTTTTACCCCACAACCTCATTTTTCTTAGGATGAGTCCTTAAACCCACCACTGCTATGTTTCATGCAGGAAGCTGCTGCGTGATACCAACTGCTAGTCTGGTACCATCGAAACCACCGCTCCCAATTAGCTGAAAATTGGGCACACCTTATTACTGTTGATACCCCACTCCCCCACCATTAGCTCAGCCAGTTTATTTGGAAAAAGAACTGTCAACTCAACATACGTTTCTTCTACAATATTTAATAATTATATTGAAAGGGGAAAGACAGGGCAAACGCTTCACATCAGACTGCTGCGGCTACAGAAAAATCTCTAGTTCTCTACTCACAGACAAGCAGTTTTCAGGATTTATTTATGCTAATTGTTTAAGATCCCTACACACCTACAAGCATATTCACATATCTGTTAGGAAAACAGGACAAACAGTCAGTCAAGACAACTGTATAACATAAAGAGGAATTATCAAACAAACCCTACTCTATGTACTCAAATAACTGAATTGTGGGATGAAGAATTCAGTGGGTTTTTTTAAAAAACACACCAATGAAATCAAAGAAATGTGGATCAGAGGGGGTGTCTGGAAGTCATTTAGTCCAACCTTCCACTCAAAGCAGGACCACTGCCAGCATTCGGGCAGATCAGCCTTGGCTTTATCTCCAAGGGTGGGGATTCCACAACCTCATTGGGTAAAACTTGGTCCAGGGCTGAAATACACTCCTGGCAAAGAAAGAATACTGAAGACTACTTGCAACACCTGATGAATTTAAAGTGACTTCCCTAACACTGAAGTTACAGGAAGGAAATATCCCAAGCTAACTATTCAGTCTAAGGAACAAAAAGCCCCCATTCATTAATTTTAAAAAATTGCTACTTAGATGCTACTAATTGCTACTTCAGGTTCTACTTAGAAATAAGAAAAAAAAAACCAACATCCTAACATACAGAGGAAATGTATGAATGACTAACTTTAAGGTCTACATTTGGGCACTACTACATCTACAATAACTAAAATTACAAGTCCAGTTTACCAGAGAGAGTTACATCGGAGAATATTTTCGCTGCTCAGCAAGCTGTTTTACATATTTATAAAACACAGCCCAACAATGCAGTATCTTTGGATTAATTCCCCACTGAAAACCCCATGAAATACTTAGAACCACCTCATGCTGTTAATATTTTATGTTAGCATTCAGTATTTTCATACAGAAAAGGCCAAAACCCACATCTACTTCATTCAGTTTTATAAAAGCAAAATAAAGCCACAACAGAAACATGCAATCTCAATACAAATATAATTTATCTCCTGACCACTTACATTGGAGTTGGCGAAAATTGAATTTGAGTTGGCTACAGAATATTCTGCATTAGTCAAGTCTTCATTGCTCTGGTAAAGGACAAAAATCATGTTTAGAAATAATACATTCAATGAAGCTTATGTACGTCTAATACACATAGAGGCTACTTACAGATTTACTACTAGGTCCATGTAGAAAATAATTCAGCGCCTGTGGGTCCCTTAAGGGTGGGGGAAAAAAAAAAAAAAAAAAGGTTACCACTTTTAGGAAGCTCGCTCTACTAGTGATTCAAATTTAACTAAGCCAGATACTGTATTTCATATAAATCAGACTTATAGAAAAATACATTTCACTGACTCTAATGCAAAGCTGAAAGTTTACAGGATCTAAGCACCTATGTTTCTGCATTAGCACGATTTTCAGATGTTGATCGTATTTGCTGTCATTGTACCAATGCATTTCAAGCAATAAATTATGTTCATTACAAAATTTTAGTTGCATTATACTTTGCTTCCTTTTATGACGGTATTACTCACATTCTCTTACAACACACAGTGTTTTATGAAAGCACATAGCACAAAACTGAAGGAAAATACTACTACCAAGCAAGATGAGAACTAAAACCTGAATCTTTAGCATGTTTTCTGCCACTCTTAACATAAGTTAACAAAAACCTATGCCTGCTAGAGTAACAGTCCCTTCACTTGGAGAAAAAAGTGGCACCTTTTTCCAAGTGAAATCAACCAAAGAAATAACTGATTAAATATTATTGAATAAATAACTGATTAAATACTATGAAATACAATTTCAGTGTATTTCATTAACTTAGCACTACCATTGAATACAACTCAGATTAAAAATGTTGTCTGATAGAATGAGTGTTGGAAAATTCAAACAAATCAAAGGTACGTTAATGTAACTGCACATATAGACCAAGTAAAAAAACATTAAAAGGCTGTGTCAAATGGGATCATTTTAATACAACAATTATGCAGCATTTCCCAACACGTCCATTAGCACGAAGAGTAAAATGACATGGAATTTTTTTTATTTTAAAATATCTTTATTGATTAACAAGTAATAATAAAACATTCTTGAGAAGCAGGAGATTCTCGTGTAAAAAAATATTCATTCAAAACATCTCTCCTTCTCTCTTGATCATCCTAGAAAATAAAGAGGGAACAAGTTAAAGATCTTTCAGGTTTACAATTACTCTTCGAAAAGCACAATTACACCTCTATTCCCCTTTTTTCACTTAAAAAACCAAACTGCATTCATGCGTTTACAAAAGACGTGTTAAACAGACAATACCTGGCAGGCACTTTATGGTACAATTATGTTTACAACACAGAAGTAGTTACATGTATTTTCAAACAAAAATGTCAGTTTCATAGTAGATTACACTAAATTTCAAGAATTAAGGAGAGCAGAACTCATGATCTCATACAGGGCTCTAGAATGCTTATGAGTTTTATTGATAAATAACCACTCTCTTTAATATTAAGCACACTCACTGGCTTTAAATCATGAAAAATGCAATTAAAAACGAAGAACACTTCACCACCTTAAATATTGTCTTTAGTAAGGAAGGAATTTTAGAAGGCACTTACCGAAATCAAAGATCAGATGGAAAAAAAATGCTGTCTTCCATTCTTCTATAAGCTTAAGTAATTGCTGCCAGCAGCAGGAAGAACATCGTAATTTTTCACACAAACACTCAGCTGTACAGAGAGCACTTAATTTTCTGGACCACCTGTGAACTTGTACCAGGATCCTCACGATTCATGCTCATGACAAAGCACTTAATTGTCCCATGCAGTCAATCATCTTTATGTTCCGAGCAGGATGTGTTTTCATATGGCCATTGTCAGTGATCTGGCACAGTGTACATCACAGAGTATAGCTGTGAACCATTACTGGCAATGCTTTTGCTATACCATCCACAGAGAAAGGTAGAAGGCCTATTTACTTACTACATTTAAGACAGTAAAAAAATCTTGTATGAAGCAGAGAACATCTTTTAGTAGCTGCTGTGAGACTGATGTCATACTTATTTCTGTCAGAGTTTGAACAAAGTATCATATATGAAATGTTCAGTTTTCTCCTTATGTTTTAAATGCACTAGAGCATGTTACCTGTTCTTGAACACCGACACAAACATTATTAGCCAAAGGAAGGTAACTTGTCACATATACAAACTCCAAAAATCTTGCCTATGCTTCAGCTATCCTCATTATTTTTTTGAGATTCCGATATGGAATTATAAACTTCCAATAAAAATCTGTTATGGAAATGGGGGGTGGGGAGGGGAGAAACATTTTAAATCACCAATTGTATTAAAACGAGGTATTTTTGAGAAAAATTCTGATAAATTCTTGTTTGTTGTGAATACTTAACAGTACTGAGTAGCGATTATATTTTTTTTACCATTTTTATGCAAATGCATGTTATTAGTAGAAATTTTAAGAAAAGAATAATTTTACTTTTCCTTTTAAAACACAACCATAGAGTATTCAGTTCCGCTACTAAAAAAAAAAAAAAAAGAAAGAGATCTTTACTTTTTTAACCAAAAAAAATGAAGTTACTAACAATATCCCTAGTAAAGTGCTTCAACACTGAGCTGACATTACCACTAGCTGGGAAAAGAACCCAACCTCTGTGCACATTCGCTCCTTGGCCTCTCTTGAGGAGAACGCCAGCCAGCGGACTGTCAGCTACCACACACGGGCACTGAAGGCTTTGTGATACACACATCTCCACATGGAGGAAGGGAAGCAGAACTGCTCATTGGATTTGCAAGTTACCTACTCTTGAGACAATACTGAGACAGAATCATTGTCTATAAGATGATTTTGCAAAATTATTTTTCCCATTTTTTCTGAAAGAATTGCTTAAAGGAAACTTACCCAATAAGATCAAGGAGACAGGATTCATCGTCGTCATCATCCATGACAACTAGAACAAAAAGGGAGAGGATGGATATTTGATACGTGTCAGACAAAAGATTGCTTTCAACAATAAAACCAATTTAGAATACCTCAATTTTTTTCATTAAACAGTTCATGAAGTTAACACATGTCTACTATTGGCAAAGTCTTAAAATCAAATTCGGTCACGTGTGTAATGATATGCAAAATCCCATGCAATGTTTTATCATTTAGGGGTTTTTTTAGAATTTTAAATTGGAGAAAGACCAATGATTAACCAAACTGATCAAACACAAGTTCTATGACTAAAAAAAAAAAAAAAAGTAAAAAAAACAACACTGAATACAATCTCAAGACTTCAATTAAAATGCTTCTATAGGAATTTACTCCCAGCTAATCCCATTGAAGGAATAACCAAACACTACAGAACCTACAAAGACTGTTACAAATGAGTGACTAGAGTACCGATCAGCCAAAAAGGTAAACAAATTTAGGCAAGTGTCATGACAGTGGTGTTATAGGCTAGAACCAAACTATAGCCAAAACATTATAAAGCATTAAAAAGAACATTATTTTCTGGTGTACCTTTCTTAGCTATCACTAGTGGCAACATGGTCACTTCCAGTTTCTCTCCAACAATACTCAGAAGAGTACTTAAATGAACTTGTGATTAATTGTACAGAGTTCTGACAATCCTTTTAACAACGGCTGGGGTATTCATTTGCATTAGCCAAACTGAATGTAAGCATCCACTCATTGGGTGAAGAGTATTTTTAGCCTCACAACATCGTGACCACCAACTCTCTTACACACTGCCTACTCGGTCAGGCACTGCCTGGACCAAACACATTCCATCACTCTTTCCTCCAGTTGCTGTTCCTTGCAAGCTTCTGTTGCATTACCTGGTTGTCCTGTTCACCCTAATTCTCAGAACATCATCTGAGACTGTACCTTCTCCCTTTTCCCTGCCAGTAACTCTCAGGACCGTTTTATCCTCCCTTATTATCTCTGTAATCATAGAACGGTTTGGGTTGGAAGGGACCCTAAAGATCATTGAGCTAGGGATACCTTCCACTAGACCAGGATGCTCAAAGTCCCATCCAATGTGGTGTTGAACACTTGCAGGGATGAGGCACCCACAACTTCTCTATGCTAATCCACCAGTTTGATTACCAACCGATGCTAGCATTTCCTAAACCTCTTGATACTCTGGCTTCCATTTAGTTACCCAATCTTATCCTCTCAGTATCTTCTAACTACATCAAATTGATCACTGTGCATTCCATGCTTGTTTTTTTCTCAACTTCCCTTAAAAAGTCTGCTATCATACTTATCATTCCAAATTACTAATATACTTTTGGCTTTAATTCATTTTGCTCTCTCTTTTACTTCTTGCCAAATAGAAACTTACTCTCCCTGACCCACGTGAATCATCCCTCGGGCTCTCCCTCATGCAGATCTCCAGAATGAAGGCACTGGAGCATCTGTTATACAAGAAGCTGAGAGAACCAGGACTGCTCTGCCTGGGGCTATGGGGGAATCTTATCCCTGTGTACAAATACCTGGTGGGAGGGTGTAAAGAAGACTGAGCCGAACTCTTCTCAGTGATACTCAGTGAATGAACAAGTGGCAAGAGGCACAAATCGAAACAAACAAATCTATTTGAACACAAGAAAAAAGTTTGTGTTTTATTTTTTAACTCTGAGGGTAGTTAAATACCAGCACCGGTTTTCCAGCAGGATTATGGAGTCTCCATCCTTGGAGATACCCAGGACCCAGCTGGACACAGCCGTGAGCAGCCTGTTCTAGCTGAGCCTGCTGTGAGCACTGGATGAGGTGATCTCCAGACCCCCCTTCCCACCTCAGCTGTCCTGTGATTCTGTCACCTCTTTTCCGACATTTTTCTATACTCCACTGATTCTAAAACTGGTTTATATTTTAGACTAGCAGAGGGTACCCTGTCCTCTATACTGCATAGCCTCATTCAGATTTTTTCATCAATCACCTGTGCTTTAGCTTACAGAGAAGTTGAAGTAGAACCAGAAGATCTATCACTGTAAGGATCCCTCAGTATCACCTCTCTGGGAGAATAGAAAACCAGATCACAGCTGCAGAGAATTACCTCAAATGTCGACAAAATCAGCATTCATGAAGTGATTATGCATCTTAAGAAAAATAATTTCTCCCACGATTCAGTAGTACATCTGCTGACTGTTGCATACAGCCCCCAGCATAAGCACTGATCTTGAAATTTAATGCTAAACAAATAACATTATATTTTATGATGTCATGAAATTTAAATGTAAATGCGCATTAGTAAGAACAAATTAATAAGAGATTAGCATTAAGTGATTAGTATTCTGCTTAACTGCACTGTTGGTACTACTTACAGAAAGCTGTTACTCCCTCTAACAACTAAACAGCATCTCCATCTCTCAAAGACTCCAAGCTAAGCAAAAGTAAAAACCAGCTCTATCAAAAGTCAACAGAATCTTTGTTTTCATACCGCTTGCCTATTTTCGAAAATCCCATGCCATCCCATATAGCAATACTGACCTCAGTATTCGAATAAAATAAAGTAAAATGTCTTTGCTTTACCAAACAAATACTCACTGTGACTATAATAAAATAAGGGTTCAACATTATGAAAAGTAACCACATAGAACTAGTTCAGTCAATGCTTCTGTAGGTATTAAAACTACTACCACAAATTAGACAAATTTTTTAAGTTCACTGAACTCTTGAAAACCTGCATATAACGATCAGAAGGAAAATAAATTGCATGAAAACACCAATGAGAGAAAATCTTAATGTAATATATATTCTTCACTATTCAGCCCTTTAGCTGAACATGCTGTTGGCTTTATCAGAAAAAAATAATGTTGTTTTTCCTCCTTTCACAAATATGATACAAGAAAAATCTACCCAACATCCTGGAAACTCCTACCAGTTTACAACAGACAATAAAACCCAAAGAAAACAGCTACCTTTTTGATAAACATCAAGAATCACAAGTCCTCACCAGAAGTGCATTTTCCTAACAAGCGTTAACAACATTCTTGTCATCACTAGCAGAATTCTGTACACGCGTGACAAAGAAATATGATGTCACCTTTTCTTTATTAAGGCCTAATCCATATAAAAGCATTTGCAGCCTAAGGGGCTACATGCTCCTGCCCCTTGAAAACTGCAAACAAAGCACAGACAGGTCACTATCATCTCAATGTCCCCACAAATGAGGACTAGGTAACACTGCACAAACACGATGCTGCATGACAGTGCTTTTGTGAAATACCACAGGACCAACATGCAATTTAAACAGCACACATAGGGGTATGTGGTCTGTGAAAGAACAACCAAGATCATAACCATGCCACAAACCTGCCTATTTAGACTAAATTCTGTTCCTATTTTGCCACACATATCCAAGACCTACATAACCATAACTGCACATTTAAATCTTTTTAATTGATGCAGATTTTCAATGAGGATTAGTGTGCTGTTAACTTCAAGATGGCAACAGAGGAGGCGCGGTGTCAGACCAAGTCCTTGTACACCCAAAAGCAACTACTTGTTCAGTCTATTTAGAAAAGAGGGCAACTTCAGCAGCACACGACCTTGACACAGATGATCACTGAAAAACATGTTAATAAAAGCAAGCCTATCCTGTGAAGTTTTCCTAACACGTTTTCTACAGCACAAATGGTAGAAAAGTATGCTGCTTTTCTTGCCACCTGTCTTTTCAGTTTTTCTATACATGTTACCCAAATTCTGTCCGTCTTACTGTTTATTAACATTATAGTGGTCGAAATCAATTATTGATGTATGAAATCAGTACCAACTGTATTAAACTAAGACAGTTTGAAAATAAAACTTGACACAATAAGTGGAATTAAAAGCATTAGAGTTAACACAGCCCAGATCAGCGGTCTTCAAAGTCAGGCGTGTGCACCACAGGGAGTGCGCAAGACCAGTCACTGGAGTGCAGGAAGAAAATATTAGAACCTATTCAAATAATTTGTAAATAAATGTACATATCTTGGGGATGCATGCTCAAAAGCTTTTACTGATAGGCTTGTGCAATCAAAAACATGTGGAGACCACTAGCCTAGACTCTTAAAGACTGACTTGCTTCTGTATGTGGATCAAGTGACAGGGGCTTCAGCCCATGGACAAGGTGTGTGGGTGGAGGCTCCAGGTGAGGCTTGTCTGGGCCATTGGGGCCCATCAGTGCACCCAGGGCCTGACGAGAGCCCACACTAGAGCCAGCTGGCGAAAATACACATTGGGAAGATACACACAAGCTGCTGGAGAGCTGTTACAATGTAGCCTAAATAATACCTAGTTATCATCAATATTGCTCTGCAGTGTCTTAAAAAAAACCAAACCCACACGAATCTGTTGATCATAAGTAGGCCAACCTCAGCCCTACTGGTGTATCCAACCAATTTACACAGGGCAATCCTTACTAATTAATCACAACCCAGCAGAGATATTTGCTGCAACTTATTATTAGCAAAGCCTGTGCTCTTTGATTTCATACCCCTGCCACTGCAGCACTGGTGAAACCAGTATATACTTCAATTTGGGTCACGTGTACTTGTGGAAGCAGCACTGCCTATCCCTTCTGGGAAATAACCAGAGTGCCCTTTATCGCACGCTCCCAAACAGAATATAAGAAAAGGTGAAAGTAATAAAACTGACAAGGAAATCCCAGCTACACAGGCCAGTCCTCCAGGGGACTGTTATTACTTGGCCTTAAAAGCCTCTCCCTCCCTTTCAACACTCTGGCCTCCTCAGAGCAAAGACCAACAGAAGAGGGAGAGACAAGTCCTGCTCCCTCTCACCCACCTTCCCCGAGCCAGCTCAGGGCTTTCAGCAGTCACCTGAACAGAGAATTGATCTGACAGAATACACTGATCTGTCTCTACCTGGATTGGTTTCTTGATTTGGCTCCGGCTTGCCACGGGGCTACAAGAGTGCCAGTGAGAGGGAACAGGAATGAAGGAGCTGGGTAGTATGGAACAGGTGAAGGCAGCAGTGCTTCAAGCAGCTGAAAGCAATTGTTGGACTGTAGCCACACAGGTGCTCTAGTGCCCAAATTATTGGTTTGTGGGTGGGTGTGATGTGGTGGGGTGGTGTGCTTTGTGGTTTGGGTTTTTTTTGTTGGGTTTTTTTTTAACCTTAAAAAAAAAGGTTGGACTCGATGATCTCAGAGGTGCCTTCCAACCATGGTGATTCTGTGATTCAGTAACACAGCCGCCACTCTCACCTTCGCTGCAGGGCAGACAGCAGGTCGATGGAAGCGATTATTCCCCTCTACTCAGCACTTGCAAGCTCCCATCAGAAATACTGTGCACACACCACCCTTTAACAGAAATACAGAAAAACTTGAGAGAGTCCAGCAGAGCACCAATAAAATCCTGCAGGAACATCACCCTGAGTATGAAGGAACTACTTTTCTTCAGCCTGGGCAAGAGAAGGTTAACTGAGGCACTATCTGCAGCCTGCCAGGAGTTAAACGGGGTACTGAGACAAACAGCACCAGCCTCTTCTCATCAATAACCAGCAAGAAAGGAGGCAACAGCTAGAACACAGAAAATCCCAACTGGATACAAGACCAAAAAAAAAAGTTCACAAACAAGAATGCTCAAGCAAGAGGCTGGAGCCAACCTCTTCACGAATTTTCAAAACTCAAATGGCCCTGACCAACCTGTCCTACCTTTGAAGCTCGTTCTGCTTAGAGCAGGGGGCAGGGCCAGATAACCTCCAGTGGTCCTTACCAGCCTAAATTTTCAACGGCCATGCTACACATGCCACAGTATTATGCAAGACATGCAGGGTCTACAACATGCAGAGTCATTAAAACTGGATGTCTCCAGAAGAGTCCAACTATTCACACATGCTTCATATACGGCATGTGATTTTTATAACTTAAAAAATGGCAATATTCAAAACCACTAAAACTGGATTTTAAATTTACTCAAACTATATTCAAGCTTGTCACAAAAGAACCCTTTTCCTCAAACTCTTTTTCTCAAAGTCATTTATCATTTCATACAACCTTAATACATAACTTCAGATACAGAGCAGTAAAATAATACTTTCACACTTTGTAAAAAGCATAAAACAGTGGCAAGTTTAGAAAGGCAACACTTTGAGAAGTGATTCCCCAAAGTGTGATACAATCAACAATAAAACTTGGTAAGCCACAAGTAAATAAACTTATCCGCAAAACTGTTGTACAAATCTACTGACTCATAACTTCCATGCAGCTACATGGGATCAATTCCTGACTGGCTGCACGCTGGGCCATGACTTCGGAGAGTGAACACTGACCTTTGGAAACCAATGCTTTGAAGGAAGGAAATGACTGCTGTAGCTACAGCTTTATAGTGGGAGATAATCAAACTTGCATATGGTAGCATATGTAGCACCCAAAGCAACTACTGTTTGAGGCACGAGATATGCCCAATAATCCTCACAAGTTGGGTAAGACTTTGTACACATCCAGTCAGCAGGAACTCTGACGACACCTCTGTCATGCTTTGCGATGGATCTGAGCCATCAAGTCTTCTGTACTGGTCTGTTGCTCTACACCATTCTCCAGAATTAAATTACATACATCAAACTTATGACATCTTTATCCCTCATATCCTTTTTGAATACAGATGTAAGATAACTCTATTAACCCAATACAAACATCCATCCCTTGTTAAATTACATCAAAGGATCACTGCAGCATTAAGTGATTCCACACTGACTGCAGAGGCAAAATGGCCAGAGTTGAAGTCCCTCCCTCACACAAATTTCCACCACGACTCTCATTACTTTTTACAGTGCCAATGTTTTGCTCAGTGTGCTTTTGAACTAGGGGGAATTAAAAAAAAAAATAAAAATGCTATTTTACTACATATGAGGTAACGCCTATCATTTAAGCAGTATGCACTTCAGGTTGCTAAGATGCTGTAACTACTGCCTGCCTTATGCTATTAGTTCCATCTCTCAGGATCCTGACAAATGGGTAGCCTTGGATTCATTGAAGGAAACTTACCTACGCGGGAACAACCAGACCTCATTTGCATTCTCTGCAACACAGGAGGGCAAGAAAGCAGCGTAAAGGCAAACCCTTATTACCATACATTTCATTCGTACATTTCAAGTCTATGCTACTTTTGAACAATCTAGTATCTTGCAAACTGGACAATTTCAGATTCTCTTAACTAACCAAGCATGAGTTTTATGATCAACGTAAGAGCTGCTCAGCCCTTATTTTCAAGAAACTGATTTTTACATCAATGGAATACAAAAACCAATTATTAAAAGGCATTTCCACTTTCCCCTGTCATTACTGTAAAAAGTGATGTGCAGCGGCATAATGGCAGAGTATTCAATGGAAAAGAGTTAAATATTGAAAAAATTGATTGCAAATTAAAATCTCGCTCTCAATTTTACTCAGGCAAAAATACAGAAGGCATAATCATCTAAAAGTTGTCACTTCAGGACAACAAAAGTAAGGAAGCAAAATTAATTTTAAAATTGTACTTTGTAAAACATAAGGATTTAACTATTCACTTGTAAATCATGCTATGGTTATATTCTACAATCTGTAATTATTACTTACAAATACTTTCTCTTCCAGACTAAGCAACAAAAAGCAACTACTGTACTGTTGCAGAATCTACCTGGAATTGTGCCCTAAAGAAGGGCTAACAAGTAAGAAATGTGGGATTCCAACCCAGTAACACAGTGCGAGTGTGAACTTTCTATATACATGAAAATGTGTTTTCATTCCAAGATTCTAAATCTGAGTAGAAGATTTTAAGATGAACTTACAAAGTTTGAAGTTAACCGTGGAACTGAGTTTAATCATCAGTATTTCAAAGACATCTGTATGCAACAGAATATGAGTAGAAATTTCCAATTTTAAATATTCAGAAGAATGATACAAAACCTCTTGATGAAAAAAAAAAAAAGGAACTATTCAGGAGTCACATAAATAGCAACAAGAAAAGAAACAAAATAAGCGCTACTTCTCATGAACCGCCAATCGTGACATTATGCATCTTCAGGGTTTCTAAGATCTAGGAGGTGGTGAACACCTAAAAGGACAAGCAAGCTCTTTACAGAATTGTGAAGTACCAGTTCCGTACACATAAGGCCAAACAAAACCTACAAACTAAAGCACAGACAACCTACAATAGGTTGCTTATCCAACTCTTAAATTTTATTTCCCTTAAGTATACCATAAAAAAAGAAAAAAGATTCTGGATTTAAGCTTGGCAAATGTGGCAACTTATCAAGCTCCCAAAAACTAGAGTGATATTTTAATATATTAAGAAAAAAAATGGCAAAGTGTAGTTCAATTGTTAACAGTATGTATGATAGTAAAGGTTAATCCAGCTACAGTCAAGCACACAGAGTACACGTGTGAGCCCCCCGTGCAGTTGTCTAAAATCTGTTTTCCCTCAGACACACATGTTCAGCATCAAACTTCTCATTTACTCAATACAATTTTTTTTCCTACTGCATCCAGACCTGCTCTTGGCAACACCAAAATCTTGACAAGATTTTCATCTGGAAACAGATTTTTTTAAACCACACAGAGAAAATCCAGAGTAACTCGCAGCCTGCAGGTCAGGATGCTCACGCGCCCCTTGGGATTCGCCAGGTTGACCACTCTGCTCAGGGCATTTCCCCAGCAGTGAGTATCCTCATCACTATGCTACAGCCTCTTTTGGGCTCTGTCTTCTAAGCTGCTTCACCGCATACACAGCTCTTCAGGAATCTCAACATTCATAAGATATTTTGAAAGGTCCTGTTTTCACCCCAAAAGACAAAGAGAAGGAAGCGTATTTTCAACAGTTCCTTAGGAAATTAATGTTCGCCTGCCCAAACAAAGTTAGATGCTCTTAAGTATTTCTAGAAACTACTGTATGCAATAATGCAGGCTATCAGCATACAGTATTTGCGCAACACTTCAAGAAATGCAGTCAATTCTTCAAATGCTTTTACTTTGCTTCTACTACAGAATACCCGTGTATCATACATTTCATCCTATGCATATAATTTTCAAAGATTCTGAAAAAACACTTATGCAATCCCAGCATGTAACATCCTTACGAACTGATTTCTCATTTAATTTATAAACCAATGTTCAATTAATACCTTTTCATTGCCACTCTAGCCCATACTACTAGCTTAAAAAAGAAAACAAAAAAAATGGTTACCTTGCCACAGGCATGGTTCGCACATGCTAGTAGCAGCTAACAACTGCCAATAATTAAAGCTGAACAGAGATTTATGCTCCTTTCAGTTATGTTTGGGAAATAGACTGAAATCTGAATATGATGAATTGACAGATATGTAACTAATTCAGCAGCACAGTCCATATCAATGCCCCCCAAACCAGATCAAAAGTCATCCACACTGCCAATCTCGTCCTTGCTGAAGCCAACGGAGATTCTGCCATCTCCTTCAGTGGGGCCAAGGCATCTTCTGCAGTTGGCACATCTCAATAAATCCAAGCTTCAACACCAGATCTGGAAGTTCTACACTCAGATCAAGTTCACAGTAACTCTAAGTTCCACCTGAGACAAGGCATAAGATCAACCCTTACAAAAATGACCAGTCTCTTGCAATGAAGTTTAAACTTTCTCCCTGGACTCCTCTCTCTTCACTTCACCCCCCTTTCTTAATACTTTCAATAACAGAAAAGCTATTGTATAAAGTTTTGACAGTGATTTGCCCACTTACTTTCTTTTGCTTTTGGTAAGCAGTCCCTTACTCAAAGTAACACCAGAAGTTGCTCTAGCACATTTTAAAACTAGCACAAGAAAAAAAATTCAAGCAATACAAGAACTTGCTAGTCTACTTGTGTTAGGTTTTATTTTGTCAAAAACCTTGCCAATTCCCAAATAAAGCAAAAATAATACAGACATAGTAGTTGTTTTTTCAACAACAAAAGCAAGGGCAAACGAACATTTGAAAATAAAGATACACGTGCTCATTTAACCATGTGAAGATCTTGAAAAAACATCCGTTCGGGTCAGTGTTTATGCATTTATGTCGGTGCAACAAGGGCTTTACTGACACTGCTCATTAAAACTTTCAAACTAGAACAGTTGCAGGTCACAATGACTGTCAGAACAGTTTATTAACCTTGCAGCTTTTCCTCAACTGTAAGAAAGCAAAACACAGTTGTTTTTGTAGACAATCCCCATGTCTATGCTGGACAGGGTATGTCACCATAAAAAAACCTTTCAAGCAGAGATGCAGCTTATTTCAGCAGAACTACTAGGAGAAATTATGCGAACACTCTGAACAGAATGAACTACGTTATCAAAGAGGCTCTTATGCCTGCACTATATCTATTATTTAGACAGGGATGACACTTTCATGCTCTCACTGCTACATCTACGCTAAAAAGCACCACGAATTAGACTTATCACGAGCCTAATGCAGTATGAAAAGGCATCATCACTGACCATTAGAGCCACATTATAAAAGGTAACTGGAGTAATGCAGATACAACCGTTCTGGAACTGATTGTGGAAGCGTACCAGCAGAACTCTGAAAATACAGCTAGAGTACAACGAACGTCCAAGGAGCACACCAATCTATCCATGCCTCCAAAGCTCTTCAACTCTAGATTATGGACTTACCTCTGTTGCCAAACTTTATGGATACAGAAAGGGTCCCTGGACGAAATTGAAAATGTGGCTTATACTAGCAGGACTTTGTTTTTTTTCTCTCAGCACAATTAAACTAAATATATAAACTCTACTGGAAAAGGACACATGGGAGGGGGGCACGGAAAACTGCGTAGCTGCAAGGTGACTTGCCGGTAGAGCCAGACTCTTTTCAGTGGTTTCCAGCAATAGGACAAGGGGTAACGGGCATAAGCTGGAACATAGGAAGTTCCATTCAAATACAAGGAAGAACTTCTTTACGGTGAGGGTGACGGAGCACTGGAACAGGCTGCCCAGGGAGGTCGTGGAGTCCCCTTCTCTGGAGATTTTCAAGACCCACCTTGATGCAGTCCTGAGTAATGTGCTCTGGGCAATCCTGCTTTAGCAGGGGAGTTGGACGAGATGATGTCTAGAGGTCCCTTCCAACTCTGACAATTCCGTGATTCCATGATGTAAATATTTAGCTACAGTAGAACCATCTCTGACAAGGGCACAACTATGTAGCACTGACAATACCTAAGGCCACGTATATACTACAAGTATTATCAACTCAAGAATACCGGTATAATACACAAGGGAAGTGCATGAAATATGAACAGAAGAACACCACACTTAAAACATACTGAGTGTCAGAGTAGTGAATAACCCAAGGTGCACCCAGGAAAGCACAACTGGGCTACTGTGTATCAACATCGTGAGTTTCTGCACTCTTCCATCAACATAAACAAGCTATGTCAAATAGGAAGTACTACTTGCAACAAGAACAATAACAACTTGCAACAACTTTTAATCTCAGACCTGACTGAAGAAATAGAGCCAAAAAGATCTAGTAGATTTAAATACTATCCGCCAAACATACATTTGCTTTAATGCAAGCATGTCAGAGTAGAGAGTATACATAGTAACCTGGCAAGTATTATGTCCCAAGAGAATATAAACTAATTTTTATTCCATTTTTGTCATTTCATTATGTTCACAAATTAGTAAGTCTATGTGCAATCTGCCTGACACTAGCACATACGAGAAATTTTATTATATAAAAATACATGACAAAAAAAATCACTATCTTGATCCCAAAACTGCTGTTAGTAAAAATGCAAAATAATCACTCTAGGAGTGAATTTCATGTACTAATAAAATTTCTGAAATGTGTGAGCAAAAACTGTGCTCCACACGCAATAGATTTTTAAACAAAGTTTTAGCAGGTATATTGTTTAAAAAGCTAAAACATTAACAAGGTTGTCCCCAAGAAAATCTTTAGAAAAGAGTTTATATCAAGGCATTTTCTTTAGTATATTCCAAGCAATAAAAATGTGCATGTCACTAGAAATGTCATCTAAATCCCTTCAACACCAGCAGGCAAAGAATTTTAACAACCATAAAATTAATCCCAAATTTTAAAAAAATCTCCCTTCCTTTGGGAAAGAGCAAGAGGCACAGAGAAGACCTCCTCTGATCTGTCAAAAAGCATGAAACTAAGAACTCAACAAGCATTCCACACTCCTTAGTGGGCGCAGCATGAGTTGGTCTTGTATTCAGGAACAGCATACTTGCTGTTCCTGAATACAGATGTTGTTGGCATTAAACTCAAACCTCGTGAGCATTGATCAGATTACACAGAAATGGAAAAAATAATTAAAAAAAAAGAAGCTAATCTAAAAAGGGAAAGTTCTGATCAAAAAATAGGAGACAATCTTCAACATTCTCCCTAAAGAACAGCACCAAACCAAAACTTAAAACGCCTATTAAAGTGCAACTGCCAAATTCAAGGCATGTGGAAAAAGCATTTCTTCCTGTGAGATGTAAGGGAGTGATAAAAACTTGAAAAGACCATAGTCCCTCCCCTCAAAATAAGTATTACGAGGGAGTAGCAGCCACAGAGTGAGTTACCTACCCACACACCTAAATGTTGCTTGCCCTTGTATTTTTGCGAGCACTTTTAGAGGTACTGAAGGCTCTTCACGGAGAATGACTTTGCCCTGTGTGCTACACTACAGCATTTTTTGAAGGCGGATTTCTTTTTTTAATGGCATGTTGTATTTTTTGGTCATCATTCAACAGAAGAGGATGTTCTTCCAAATCTTTTTTCTTCCTACACCGTGAAGGCACCTCGCAACAAGAAACATGTGTTTTAGCAATACGAAGACAATCTCTGAAGCGGTGTTTGCAGGCTCTAGGCTGGGAGCACAGGCCCCTCAGGAGCAAGCCCGCTGAATTCCTCTCAGGACCGTGGCCCAGACGGCTCGGGAGATGGTGGAAGCCTGAGAAGGCACCGATTCAGAGAGACAACTCTGGCGGGGCCCTCCTCCCAAAATACCGTGCCCAAATCCACCCACGGCCAAGAACCCTTCACCTCTCTCTCCAAAGCACACACAGGAGAAACCGCTTACAGTAATTTCTTANGAAGCAAGCAGCTTTTGGTATTTCGGGGAAAGGACCTCTACGCTCCCCAGACAGAAAAAGAAATGGCCCGAGCGGGGCGCGACGGCAACGCCCCACACGGCGCGGCGACAGCAGAAAGGACCTTAAAATGGCGCCCGTGGGGGAGGAGAGTCGGGAGCGAAACTGCGCAACAAACGCTGGCAGGAAGCCAGGCAGCGCCATCTTCCCCGCTCTCCCCCCTCCTCCCTGCTCCCGCCCAGAGCGGCGCCGCCAACGCCGGCCGCCGAGCCCGGGCCACGGCCGCGGCCACCTCCCGGGAGCTCTCCCTTATCCTCCAAACCCGTACGGCCGAGCCGCGGGCGGCAGGGAACGGGGAGAAGCAAAGGCCTCCACGTCTCTCCTCTTCCTCCAGCGGTTATTTCGTATCAGTTCTAAGGAAATGTAGACGTGCCCTCTACACGTCTTTGAATTTTCCCCGTTTTTTAACACGACTAGCTTCGCTTTCTCCCGTAGCCCACAAGTGAATTTTGCAATTTATAGCAGAAACAAATCATAACTCAAGTAACTCACTCACCCACCTACACCACCACCACCACCACCCCCCC
>VXAK01021888.1:7725-35847 GCA_013399435.1 Arenaria interpres
GGATAGCTCAGTGGCTTAGCTCTCATACTGGTTTTTGGACTCTGTCACTCAAAGCTTAATTAAATGTGTGGCAGAGTGCTTTGTTGAACATTGCACCCTATTTTGGTGAGTGGGTTTATTACTAAAAAGACTGAGGGGCATGGTGTTCTCCTGTATGAGTATGCAGAAAATGCTGCTCCGTTTTCCCAGAGGTTATTAGGTGTCGCCTGAGAATGGTAGTTCAAAAAACACATTTAGATCTTTTAGAATTACTCACGCATCGTAAAAGTAACAGTATGAACGGTAGTTACTGCAAGAAGAACCTGTAATTTGGTGTGGAAAACAGTCTTTTCTCTTATGTGTGTTCTTAGCAAGGAGAAATACCTTTCCTGCCTAAAGTCATTAAGGGTGTTATGGTGGGATTGTGAGTTAGTTAACTTTCTCAAGAAATGGGAAACTAGGGGAATAAAATGAAATCATTAGCTCTTGGTATGTTTTCTGTTGTTTATTGCAAAGGACATGAAAGCAAAACATTCAGAAAAAAGTCTTCCTTCTTCATCCTTCATAAACTAGATGCTTTTTGTCTTCTGTTTTTTCTACTTAAAAATTCATTTTGAGAACTGCAATGAAAGGCATGATCACATGTTTCAAAATAAATGAGAATATATTCAATCACAGTAACAAACAGGAGCAACCTCGGACTGGGCTGAGGTAGCTTGCTGTTGGTGATACTGGATTTAGAACTTTTTGCCAAAAGGAAGGGCAAAACCTCATCTTTACTTTTGTTCATATGACTTGTGGACATGCTCATAGCAAACCAAGAGCCTGCTTTTAGGTGATTGCTAGACCGCAGAAAGGCATATCGTTATAGTATTGTCTTTGTTAACATCACCTGTTGAGGCACTTAATGCAGTAATACATTGGCAAGCTAGACCAAAGCACATAATTACACAGGAAATATGGACTGTGAAAGGCACATGCCTGCTACTAAACTATCTCTCATTCATTCACCCAGCAGGGAAAGTCAAACCATTTGAACAGACAAAGGAAAATAATTCGTGATTGCATCTATCAGCTTTGGCCAAGCATTTATGTTTTGTTTTTCTGTGATTGCACTTAAAACTTTTTATGCTCTTTTGCCTCTAAATACGTTGGTCGCCCATGGAGTCAGATGAGCTTTTCTGATGTATTTCTTCTTAAGAGGAAGAGAAATAGCAAAGGGGACTTTTATGGCTCTTGCATAATTTGGTTTCTATGCAATTCTGATTTGCCTGAAGTTTGAAATACGGATGTTTGCTAATTCAGTTATGGCTTCATAGGCGAAAGAAGCACAGAGGGAGAAGCAAGAGGAAAAATAGGAAGAGGCAGAACTATCTTTGGAGGAACTGGGGATTGTCAGCTGTTCAGTGGTTTGGAACAAGCAGCCTGTGCTGTGTCCCATTCATTTGTTCCTTCTGTCTGCTGTTCTATTATCTGTGACTTTAGTGTTCATCCCACCCTAAAATGACCTGAGCTGATACGACACGGAGGTGAAGATTGTGGTACGGGACAGGGGGCTGATATCCCCAGGAGTACTGATATTGATTTAGCTACTAGTGAACAATAGCTACTGAACTTATTCTCCTTGAGTGCATTACATGGAGTATTACAGTAATAAGTGGGGAGGTAGTCATGAGAAAATGTGAAAGGGAAGAATTCCTCCAGGGGATGAAATTTTCTTTATCTTTTGTATTTTTGGTAGCATGTATGCATTACTTACTGTATGTTAAAAGTTAAAACTCAAAACTACTGAGATTTTTTTTTTTTTGTTCTGTCTTGGCAACACTTCTGTACATGGTGATATGCCTTGTTAACTATTTTTTATTTTGGTATTTGAAGGGGGAGTTGGATGAGGGAGTACAAGGAAAGTTTGATCCAGCAACAGGACTACCATTCACAAAGCCAAAATGGAGCATTAGGTCTCCAGTTCCAGATTGCAGCTCACTTAATAATTAAAACTGATGTTCTAAAGCTGCAATTTTACAGGATGTTATGGTACTTGGATAAGAAAGAAGTTATTTTTTTCTTAAATAAGTGGCTCTACCAGTTGCTTTTATTTCTATGACCAGGTTGCCTCTCTCATACATATTACATTATATTCTCATGCCTTCTGTATGGAAAAGAGGGATCAGTGTTGCATGCTTTCCTTGTGCATATACACATACACATGCTTACTTTCCCTTATAATATCCATAAGGGGGTTAAGGGAGAGGAGGAGAAGAATATAAACAGAAAAACCACATCCTGACAGCTGCCTCCAGTTAGTCCTGTTTTTCCCCCAGACTTTTAAATCTTACAGTGGCTCCTAATTTGTCCCACATGAATCTTCTCCCAGTGGGGCTGTTTTCCGTTTCCTTTTTGCTTTCATTTGATCCAAAGTAAACAGTTAACAAAGAATAAACCAATTCAGGCAGCTGTCAATGGACCATCAGTTTTCAGGTGTCTTGGACAGGAAGAAGAGGGCATATTATTTTGAAGGTAAGAAGGGAAAATGGGATTGAAACCTGATGCCTGTGTGGACCAGAAGAGTATCTCCAGGTCAAGTTTGCTTAAGACAATATGGTCACAGTTTGTCCAGGAGATAAATTTTGGGAGGGCTGATTTTGTCTTGTTAATATGTGTGCAAACCTCTTCACGTAAAAAGGCTTTTAGGTTAAAAATACATGGGGTGCATGACTCAAGGGAAAAAATAACAACACTTTAGTAGCAATTCATCAGATCTCACAGGGACCTGTTGAAGTATGCAAACATCACAGCTGCCAAATATGGTGATGCTGCATTTGTTTGATGATTTTTAAGATAAGATTTCCTACAAAGTCTCAATGTGTCTTTTCTTTTACATAAAAGAGTGTTTAGGAGCAGGGGGAATAACCCGCCTTTCTCTTAGAGATGTGTAGAGCATGTCAGAGCAGCTTTCTCCTACCTGTCCCGTTAGGTTAATCTCTTCTAAGTACAAATTTCTTATCATGACTGTAAAACTCAACAAAGTCATTTATTATGTCACTTGAAAACTTCTCTAGTCTATATTTGGGAATGATCTAAAGGATTCCCATGGTATTTCCTCAAAAAAAAAACCCAACCCAAAACAAGAATTGATGCCAAAATAATGCACTTTATATTGAGGTCTCCAAAATAAATGCCATTGTGTCTAGTTGCCTGCACGTCATTATTGGCTCTGCCAATAATTAGAGTAAAACCTATCTTGCCAGCTATCTAGGTGTGTTTGCAGAAACCTATCACTCTGTTATTGAAGCTCTGCTTCCAGTGAAATTTGGAGGTATGTCTACATAGACTCTCCTCCTGTGATTTTCTGGCCTTGGTGGCTTGGGTTTCTTTTGATTGTTTTTTGGGGGAAGTGGAGGGGGTGTATAAGGGTTGAGTGGAGACTGGGAAGGAGGACTACTTAAGATTTTTTTCCATCTTCTCTACATGTTATATGGGAACAATTTCCATAAAAGTGATTCCTGCTATAAATATATGTGGTGCCTTTGTGTAGTGCAGCTCTCGGGGCTTAGTGCCGTGTTCTACAGGTTTCTCCCATTTCTCAAGATAAGTCATCCATTAGAAGAAAGTGAGCTGTGTTTATTAATTTTCCTTTCATCATTTTCCATTATGTTGAAATAACTGATACCAAAGTCATTCTCTAATGGTAAAGAATAATGCAATTGGCTTTGAGCACCTAATTCTTTCTCAAGCAAATAGTTCTATTGGCTTCATCTGAACTTCAGGGAGAACTGGGATCCAAGGGAGACTCAGGCTTCTGAGAGGTAAAATAAGCGCTAATCCTGCAGGAAAGCAACATAGTGAAGACTAGCTGGGGCTTGGATGTGTTTGCCTGGAAAAGCTAGATATGCTGAAAGTGAGAAAATAAATGTGTGGCAGAAATGGACACAGAGTTCGGTCAGGCTGTGTTAGAGGAAACAGGCAGGTTAGAGTGAGCTTAGGGTCAGGACACCTCTGGGAAAACTTTAGGAGGGAGGGTTGGAGCTTGGCTGCAGCCAAGGTTGTGAACAGAGGCAAGCTTAAATGAACACTGAATTTCATAGATAGAAAGCAGTAGAGCCTGTAGGTGGCATAAGGTGCCTCGTATGTGTTTTTTCATGAAATTGCTGGGCTGCCTAGTGAAATGTCAGAGAAACATAGAGGTCTGTGCATGTGATGAATGCTTCTGGGATCCCAGTGGGAGGCTGAGCTTAGGGGCAAATACAGATGTCTTCTGGGGTGGGAGCAGCTGAGGTATTGAACTATAGTTCAGTATAGACAGTAGGTGTGCTATCTTTATGCTGCTCACTGCTAACAGTACCAATTTTTAATTTTATTCTACTTTTTAAACAAGGAATTTGGGCTTTTTCTATTTGGGGTGACTGGTGAAGCCAACACATTTCATAGCCTTTGCTGTGAGTATTTCTGTTACCATGTTGCCATGACATCTATCTGTGTAAATTTTTATCTAAGTAAAAATACCCCAAATTTCTCCCTGCCTCACAATATTTTGCAACTGTCTCAGTGTTTGTTTTGTTAAAGTATAGTAGTAGGGGTACTATTTTTCCTCTTCTCAAAATTATATAAATGAAAGAGCATTCTCTGTGCAGTTTCATATTAGGGAACAATGTGTATATGCACACATTCTGATAATTATTTTTAAAATTCTGTTGAGGCATAAACTCAGTCCACATCTCACCAGAAACACAGGCATTTCCAGTGTTCTGCTGCTTTAGCAGTTTTAAGAAGAGAATATATACATCTCTTATCTCATTGAAATTTCCATGTTTAGCATTTATTGAAGTGGATCTTATAATGCCTGATGTGTATCTCATGGACAAGCAACAAGGGAGCCTTAGGGCCAGAGTTGCTCTCCCTGAGGTTTTGGGTCCATTTAAAAACTTAACCTAAGTGCTGGACTATTTTTCATTTCTGCCATTTTATTGTCAAAATGATGTGTCTGTTTATGCTCTGGTTTGGTTCTTTGCTTTGGAGAGAGGATACAGCACATTGTTACAGTGACCCTAGCAGCAATACACCAAGAAAAGCTCAGTTCTGGGAAAAAGCTCAGAAAACAGGAGTTAGAAAAACTTTCAGTAACCAGATGCCTAAATTGAACAAGTATTTCTGTTGGAGGTTTATGTCTTAAGTGAACAAGTTATGTTGTGAACTATGCGTTAATTTCTGTAGTTAATAGTTTTTGCTAAAGAGCTAAAGGAAACGCGAGAGAGAGGGAAGGGGCAGAGCTGGCAGGAGGCTGGGAAGGAGGAGAGGCGTCCCCTGCAGGAGTTGGGAGCTGGAGTAGAAATAAGGAGGTAGACATGAATGAGTACTTTGTGCCAGAGAAATAAAGCAGTGCATGCACACAGAATGTGTGTATGCAAATGTGTATATTTATGCTACTGTGAAGGGGTGGTGTATATTTATGCTACTATGACAGGGTAGGTGTTGAAATAAGTATCAACAATGCACAGTTTATGGGATTTTTATCGCTGGCACCACTATTTGCCCAACTGGATACAGTAACACGTGCTTGTCTCCTGCAAAACATTCCTTTCATCTCCAGCTAATGCTGTTTAATGGGCCTGGATAAGGATGGTGTAAACAGAAGCAGAAGCTGCGTGGTTTGTGTATGTGTGTATGTGTATGTATTTAGCTTCACCGTTTTTATACTCTCTCTCTCTCACTTGGTGAAACAGCAATTAAAAAAACATTGCTTGGAATGGAGGAAGGACCGAGTGTGGCTGTCATCTCTCACCTGTTTTTACATGCATCTACTTCAGCTGCATCATTACCTTCTCTTGAGTTGCCTTAGAAGTAAACACAGCACTGCTGGAATAAGAGGAATAAATCAACTGTATCTCTACATATCTGCTGATTTCTATGCTAAAGCGTGGGAAAAGAGAAGAGGATCAGGAACAGATACTGCCAGCTGATTTTTGAGAAGATGAATGTGAGGCACCTAGTTGGGAATGAGACCTTTTGCTCTGCTATTTATTTTTTCACCTTGAACTATTTTAACATTTTTACAAATAAAACATTGTCTGGGTTCTATTCTTGACATGGCAGAAGCTTAATAAGAAAACAGAATATTTGCTGAGATCTTTGCTATGGATTAGTTCTTTAGATTTTTCTAAAATACTATTTATGCCCCCATCCCCTGTCTACTCCCCCCATCCCCAATCTTTCTCTCCAGTAGAAAGAACAAAAATGCCTCTCCTCCTCAAGGTCTTAAAAAGCCTCCTGCTGCCTCCTACTCTGTCTTGAACCCTAAGCTGTATGTAGGGAAGTCAGCCCAATGATGAAGACGTGTCTACTGCCTTGCAGTATTTGTTAGAAGGACAGAGTAATGCAAGTTCTTCAGACATTTTCATAAAGTTGAAGTGAAGGTAACTGAAACAGCTTGAGAGAAATACCGTTTTCTGCACGCTCTTTCTGTGCATGCTAAAGCTGAGAATGCAGTCAGGACACAGCAGTCATGTACAGTGAAAGAAACTGCCACTGTTTGCTGTTACTCTTTTTTCTTGTCTATTCAGTGTCTTAAGCTGAAAGTAATAAATCTTGGCCTCCTGTGTGAGGTGCATCTATTTCTCAATGAGTCCCTGGTCTGGTTAGTTGTTTCTACATTTATTAAATGACACAGAGGACCTCCCTTTGCAAAGACTTGTTGCCTTTCCCACTCCTTATGAAGACGAATTAATAATTTTTCTCTCTTAATTAGGTTCCATCTGCTGTTCCTGTCTTGAATTCTAAAGGTTATAGTTATTACCATATTCATAAAATCGCCCAACTGTGTAAGAGAACTTTAACAACAATTTTAAAGCCAAGTTCCTCTATTATGCCTCATTCAGTGTACATTTTGCCATTAGTGATAGGGAAGCTGATCACGTGGGGCAAGTCCTGCAAATGCTCTTCTGTTGTCTTATAGCAGAAATGTGTCACCCTGCCAAGAGAAGTATGTCTGCATCTCAATAAAACTCATACAAACTAGAGCTTCCAAACACAAAATGCCTAAATATCCATAGCTCTAGGATGAAACTCGTTAATAATCTGGTTTCCTCTAAATCTGTGGCACTCAGTATCTTGTTGCTCACTAGTATAAACTGAAAGCCTAAGAATATATACTGGCTTTTAATTGAGAGTGGATTTGGTGTGAACAAGCAGCCTTGTCTTTCAATAAATCTGCAAAGAAAGCCTGATAGACCAAGATGAATACTATCTGAGTGTCATGTGAGAATTTATTTTTCTGTAAGGGCCAAAGGGCGCCGGGAATCTGATCTCAATATGTATGTCACTTCAGGTACAAGAACTGTAGCCACAAGGTAATCATGTTGCAGTGCTTGGCACCAGGTTAAATTTTCCTGCTCTCTTAGCCTACGTGTACACACCTTTTCTTACCTTTCTCCACTTTCCTCCCCTGTTTTCTCACTTAGTCTGTAGCAAGTACCTGAAGGTAAAGCTTACTTTCATCTGCTTTCCAGCCAGCCATTCCTTCTGATCTAGGTTTACACTGGTTATCTTTTAAATGGTAGTATGTTTACAAGAAGAAAGAAAATAAAGACATCTCTGGATTGCTTTCTTGACATAATCCCTTTCTTTAAGGAATACCTGGTTGTTCCACTGATAGCTAAATAGTATGGTCACTGTCTGAAATCAGCTTTTAGAAATCGATTTTTCATCTTGCATTGTGGTTGATTCCTCACCTCATGCAGTGGGTGGTTGTCTTTGTTTCTGCCCCGGCTTCTCTTTCCCCTTGCAGTCTGCAGTGCTGTGCAATACACTGTGCTCCTAGGAAGTTCTGAATGAACATGCAATATGACAGATGATCTTTGGAATGAGTATCAGGTAACTCCTGCTAATCAGAGATTTGGGGGTCTGAGAGTTGAGATCTAACAATTCTTCTCTGTCCAGTTCTAATAGCTAACTTCCCCTGGCAACCTGTTTCACCCCTTCACTCAAAATTACTGCCTGTTCAGTGTGATTTATTCACTTAACCCTGTGCCAGAGGTTACCAGCTTTGTACCTAAGTGCTAAAAGGGAACATGTGCCTCTTCCCCCTTCACAGGTCAGTGCATTTGTCTGAGCTGCTGAGGAGAGCAAGTGCACTGAAGGCTGTGGGTGAAGATGGCTGGGAGGTTGCTCAGTGATGGAGGGGCGGGCAGGCAGCTGGTATTCAGCCCTCCCAGCATGGTTTGCCAGAGACATCTGTCAGTGCCCTCAGTCCTTTGTTATAAAGGTGGTAATTTTTTGCCTGCCTGCAGTGGTGAATTACAGTGCTCAACCCCTGCCTGTGTTCTTGTTTGGATCTATTTCAGAGGTTTTGTCTTCATGTAATTTGAGAATGGCCAGGGAGCTCTGGAGCAAAGTGGGTTAAATGTTTGTTAATCACTGGTAATACTCTTTTTGCAGTTGAAAACGATGTACCCTTGATTCAGCTCTACCTTACATCTCAGCCCGTTTCCTACCATGCTGCCTGCTATGTTCTTGACAGAGACAGGCAGAGATATACTCATTGTTGCTGTCTGCGGACTGAAAACCAGTATGAACTGTGTGCATGTGGTGTGCAGGCTGAGCTAGTTTGTATACTTGAAGTGACAGTCTATTCAAGGATTGAGATACTGGAAGAATAATCTTAGCTGTGTTGCCATTTGTTGCCAACTCTTGATGTAGCTGGGAAAGACTGCACAACTGTGTAATTTACATACTGACATCTATTTCAGAAAGTAGCAATATATTATGGGAGCTAAAAATGAGACCACATTTCATTTCAGCTTTTGGTGGTAGGGTCGGGGTCTTTTTGGGTTTGTTGCTAATGGTAAAGGAGCTTTTGGGCATCTCCTCAGTAGATTTGTTTGTCTAGCATAAAGTGTACTCACACTTGCAAAGAGAGCCTTGAGACATGGGTATTTGACACTGAGCTATAAATTTTCTTTATCTAACAGGCATTTGAATGTATTTCTTCAAGCACTTCTAGAATCCCATTCTTCTGAGTGTTGCCCTTACAGTTGAAGATTTCAGAAAAGAAATGCATCCCAGGAGGGGGCCAAATTCTGTTTGCATTTGTGAAGCTCAAATATATATTTAGGGATCAGTAACACTCTGCAGTTTGTGTCTGATTATTTTTTTAAGCTTGATGAAATATGTGGTTATTGGCAAATATATTTTTTTTCCCTAAGGCCTTTTGTGGCTGGGTAATATCTGCCACTCCTTCTGTCTTCTGGTGACATAGTATATTTGGATTGCATTTGCAGATTAGTCAAAAGTGTCTGTTGCTGACCTCATGGCAAATTGCTGTATTCATCCCTATCTCCATGGTCTCTTGCTGTCTTTAAGGACCTCTTGGACTTGCAATAATTTTAGGAAATATCTCCTGGGGGGCGGGAAATAAACAGGAAGTACCTCAGTCTCCCTACATCACCTCAATTGCAGTTATTCTCAGGATTTGGATTTTGCTGTGTGTCTTCCATGTCTAGTGTGTGGTTGCTATTCCAGAATTTGATGAGGAGCTGCTTTAGCTTTGCCTGTTTTATTGAACTGAGCAAGTCTGCCTGGACAGGGTTCAGTCCATGTGTTTGTAGGCAGCTGACAGGTTTGGGTTTTTCTTTTAATTCAAGATGCTGTTGTAGCAACTACATATGTTTTTGCGTTTTTTCGCATAGAATTATCAGCTTCATAGTTTAGGAAGCTGAAAAGCAGAACTAGGAAAGGAATGTATGTTTCTTTTAATTTGGATACCTTTCATTTGGAATTGAAAATGATAGCAATTTAGATCTTATTTGAAATGTAACATACAAGAAAGCATAGATTAACACCCCCTCTTGTATGGCTGGTGTCTTTCCTTTTTTTTATGTAAGATAAATGAATGGAAAGCAAACCAGTAACACTTGTTTTTTTCTGGCTTCACTCACAGGTCGAGAAAATTAGGAATTAGCAACTGTGAAAGACTAGTGTAATTTTTGGCTTACTTACTGGAGGAGTTGTGGTGGGGATGGCCCCCAACAAAGGTGACTGGTGGCATTCAGAATAAAATCCTGCTTTTTGGGGATCAGTAGCAGTTGCTAAAGCAATGAATAAACAAGGAGTTAAAGGCTGGTCATTTTTGAATGTTTTAGAACAATAATGAGGAAACTGCAGCAAAGGAGGTACCTCCTGGCCCAGCAAATGGAAGCAGTGCTCCTCCTTCCTTCTGCTGGAGTTCTTGTAAAGCGGGAAAGTGTTACCCAAAACCTAGCAGGAACAGTGTGTTTGTATTGCACTGAAATGTCCTTAGATTAAATCATCATGTATTCTTTGCCATAAAATAATGCTAGGAGGTTTTGGTACTGTGTATGGCTTAAGAACTCACGTAAGAAAAGGTATTCAGAGGAGAAAATAAAAATTTTTCCTCTTCTCCCCCAAATGAAGGGGAATTCTGATGCAGAGCTAGTCAATGAAACACTGCCTGCGCCATAAAAGCCAGAGTGGTGTATGCATTTGTGCTTTGCCATAGAGGCAAGGCACCTGCTCCACAAGAGCGATCAGTGAAATTACTAGACGTAATTGATGTTTGTGCAAAACAGGGAGCATTTGTTTTTTTTCCTTCTTGTGGTTAATGTTCAGTGTGATAATGCAAATGAGTTCTTCGTACTGCTCCCTACTCTGTCCTGTCACATGTAGTTTTTATCTTTTTCCTTTGTCTTGTGGGTACTAGCAGTTGCTAAATGGCTTTTATGGAGGATAATATATTTAGGAAGCAATTTCCATTTGAGATTTTTACTGCTACCTCTCCCTCTCTGTGACCTAGGGAGTGGAAGGCTGATATAATACAGTTATCTTTCCAAGCTGAGTCACTTTAAAGCATGTGCTTGTAATATATGGTTTTTAATAATCTCTCCTGCCACAGAGCAGAAACTGGTCTCTGAATGAGGACAACCAGATGAAACTTGCTTCCGTGTAAACATGGCTTGGGCAGAATCAGCCAATTTCAAGGCGGATTAGTGTCAGTGCAGTGAAAACAGGATAAGGAAAGTATGAATATGGGGAGAACTTGAGCTTCACTTGAGAAAAAAAGAGAAATCTGCATGGGATTGTTTCCCTTCCCTTCCCCCAACTCCAAAATCTTCTTGTCCTGTCTCATGAGCCTTTTGTGCTTTAAGGATAGGGCAACACAACAGGACAAAAAACTGAAGGGAGAGCTGGCCTCCTGTGCAGGCGAGCAGAGCTTAACACTGGCTGCTCTCTCCTTGTGATCTGTAAGACTGCGGGTCCAAATCAACAGGTTTCTGTTCCTGATGCTCCTCCCAGGTGCTACCTCTGTTCGCTGTCTAGAGTTTGACCAAACTTGGGTTTTTGTTTCAAACATGATAATGTCCAGGCTGAGGAAGATATATTTTAAAGAAAAAAGGCCTTTCAGTCTAACATACCTTGAGAGATCTGTACCAGCTGCACTGGCTGAGAGTCCTTAATACCTGGGCACCTGCAGAGATCTTTTTTCCTAAGAGTCCATCCTGTAAATACCCTTTCATTGGGAATGCTCAACTTGCAACACTGAGTTCTATTAAAAAATTGTACGTATTGCAAATTTACACTTGAGAACTTGGCTGAGTAGCCTGGATCTCATGTCATCGCTAACTTTTGTCTTATCCTTTGCACCTGTATTATGATAGTCCAGGACATGCTGTGTGGTTAAATGGGTTTCTGCTGCAGGTTTGATGGGCGATGCTGGCTTAACAGAACCTTTTTATTCTGACAAGTAAAAAGTGTATCTGAAATTTTTCCTCCTCCAAATTATCTTCATCCGTGAAAACAGTAAAAAGTGCAATTTTCTTTGGAGATCTTATTTTATGGGGTTTACAAGCAGCTTACTCATTCTTAAGACTTCCCTCAGATGTGATTTTTTTTAAATGGCCTGCTAAAACTACCTGACAAGCTATAAAAAGCTGAGGGCTTGCACATCTGAAATGACGAAGAAAAAGAAACCCACAGAAATTTCATTGTGATTTCCATGTTGGGAGTGATAGCTGAGATTTTGCCTTCAGGAGCAAAAGATTAGCAAGAAGCAGAGCTTTTTGTAGGAGTTTTGAAGTAATAATGTGGTTGTCCCAACTTGCAGCAGCTCATTGGAAAGCATAAAATATATTACTGGATCAGCTTGCTCCTAAACTATGTAATTTAGGATAGCATAAATATGTTTCGTATTAAGTGGGATCTTATGTTGATTTATTACCTGACTAATGTCATCCTTCCTATCCAAAGTGGTGTGTTTCCAGATTCCATTTCCTACTGATTGTTAGTACATAGTTTCTCTAGGGCTGTACTGTGGAGGGAGTTTCTCTTGGGATGAAACATTTCTGGAAGAAGGCTGCTTTTTGCTGAGGAGCTGCATGTTGATTGGCAATGTTTTCTAAGCAGGTTCAGCCAACAGCATCCACATATTTGAATCTGCAGAGATTTCTGTGGAAGATCAGTTCATTTTAACAGTTGCTTTCAGTCACCTCAGCTTTCATTTTGCCCCTCTTTGCAAATGTAAATCATCCCAAAAAGTTTCTTTTTTTCCCCTCCTCCTATAAAAATGTGTGCAAACCAAAAAATGAGGCATTTCTGTTGTAATATTTTGATAAGCTTCCAGGTTTACTAACCCTATTTTATTTTAATCTTCTGTCACACTCTGTAGATCTTGGCAAGCTGAAAAGTTGTGCTTCAGCTGTTGTTTCCATTTTATTTTCTAAAGATGTGGTATGTTTACCCAAATAATGAAAAGCTGTGAAAAGAGCATGATAAACTCCTTTTGGCACCTTCTTTTCTCCACTAAAGTGTTTAAGGAGTATATACAATATGAAATAATTATCCAGCACCTCAGGAAGTACCCAACTACTTTCTTACAGTCGCGTAGATATAGCATGGGGACTTCTCTTATTCTTTAAAGTCATAAAAGGAATCCAAACTTTGAGTCTTTTAAGCTGTTTTTCCAAAAAGCCAAAATTCTCTTTGGCTGTTGTTTAAAATGACTGGATGACTGTTTATGAGCTTTGTTTTGGTTTGTGTCTCTCATACTTTTTTAATGCAGCAAACTGTGGCTGTAAAGTAATTCTCTGTTGTAATATGGAAGCAAAGAAGCAGTGATTTTACAAGAATTATTTTTTTCAGAGCAGAATCTCTCGAGCAGTTAAGCTTGTTGTCATTTTAGAATCGAGTGCATGCACCATAAGCAATAAAATTTCCAATTCAGTGGTAAACAGTATCTTTGAACTGAGCTAGGGAGCAAGCAGTCTAATTTAAGTCCTGAGCGTGACTATTGGTAAAGATAGGAAAACATTGTGCTGGAAGGGTTATTTTCAAGTTGCCTGATACCACTGAGGTCTCTGAAAGGAGCTCAGAGGAGCATAGTTCTGTTCTAGCTATTCTAGTGTTATGCAAAACTGATAACAACAGCTTGCTTTCTTCTGTTGCTAATTTTGGTCTGTACTTATGCACCTGCCATTACTGCAATTGCTTTGTAAGTTTTATAAACTTGCAAGGAAGGAGTCATTAAGCATCTGTTTGTAACTATGGAAGAAACGCTGTTGATGTTTTCACAGAGAATCAATTCTTTTTTTTTTTAACTTCGGTTGTGCACAGACTAGTTTGGATAATAAGAGCAGCAGTATTGGCTCTGTCTTGCACAGAATCACATCCTTGATTCTAGTAGAAATATTGAAGGATTCTAAGAAAGTTTAGAAAAATGTTGTAAATATAAATCAATGTGCTTCCTTGGTGTGTGTTAGCCTGGCATTTGGCAGTTGTTAAGAAAAAAATATTAGTAGTGGAGATTTTGTTAAAATATTGGTTAAGAATGAGATTTGGAAGCATTTTGATTTGTTACAATTTTGAACAGACACTGGATTTCTTCTCTGTGTGGAAATACTTCTATGAGTAATTTTGATGACCTGAAACTTCACAAAATCATTCTTTTAGTTGCCCAGAGGTTGTAAGGAGTTAAAAACCAGAAGTGAAAACTGCTGGGATGCTAGTGAAAAATTTTACTAGTCTTCCTGTGTGCTTTGTTGTGTCTATGCAGAGTCTTCTGTAAATAATTTCATGTATCTTGTTTTCTTTAGGAGTGGCGACATGAATTGTTCACCTCACTGAAGTGTGTTTTGATCTTGAAAAAAATTCTACACTATTTGAAAATACATTTATCCCAAAGTCAATTAGTAGACAGATTCTGATATGTTGGTAGCAATAGAATTTCTGAAACTAAAGATCTTGACACCATGCAAAAAGTAGAGAAAATTCGGTGGTAGCAGGTGGAATATTTAAAGTAAGCAGTACTCCAGCTGCAGTGTGGCTGTCAGAAGCTATTGCGTGAATGTTTGCATTGCTAAATGTGCTTTCTTGCAGCTTCAAGAATGCGATTACATAGTTGACTAATATGTTGTCTTTATGACAGGACTGTGATATTGCTGCACTCTTTGTCCAGAGCATGAAAGATTATGTTCCGTGTAGTCAATTATATACTTCAAACTCACAAAACATTTAACAAAGACTTCAAGAGTGAGTATTCTGTGTTGTTTGATTGTTAAGGCATTCTCTTCCTCACAAGTTACAGTTCCTGTAAGCAAGGGAGAGTGAAAATAGCCATCGCATAAAATTACTGAACAAAGTGGCAACAGAATTACGGCTTATTAGTGTCTCACATGTGATGTAAGAGATCGCAAACTACGTCTTTTAAAACAGATAGGTAGAGTGCAGCTGGTGCTACAGTAGCCTCCCGGGGTTTGCTGTTGCTCCTTTTCAATTTCCCCTGATCCTGAGTTTCCAGTTTTAGTCTGGTGAGGATTTGAAGGACTTTTGCAGCTCACTGCAGGGATCTTTCAAAGATATGCATGGGAGCAGCTGAGCCATTTGAGCACAGAGAAAGCTTGAAAATGAGCTGACCTTGAACAAAACATTTTGCTTTGGTTATCGTTGAAGGTAGGAGGGCTGCCTGTTACTTTCTGCCAGACAGCTCACCCATTGAAGTGAGAACCTTAGCTTCCCCTCGGCTTAGCTGTGAAGCAGGCGTACTAAGCACTCTGCTCCGGCGTGTGTGTAGGTTTGTGCTTACTAGTGCAAAATCAATTTGCTTGCCTCTTCCCAATTTGAAGATTGTCTTTTGCCTGACCAAAGTTTTGCAAAATGTTTAGCACACATTTCTGCTAGGCAGAATGGAGTAGTGCAGTTCATTTTTTCCTTTAAAAACAAGGTGCTTGATTGTACCAAGAGAACAATGCTTTTCTAATCAAAGGCATACCTGAAATCTGCAGTTACAAGAGGGTGTCCTCACCCTCCAGTGCAGCCAAATCCCAATTGAAAAACATAGCCTGTAAGTTTGAATTGGGGCCCTTAGGTTGTTCTAATCTTCAGCATGCTGAGATTTTTCTCAGCTTTTGGATGGTAAAGAAGATCTGTGATTTCCGTGGATGATACAATTTAACTTTTGGCAAGGTATATGGCTTTGTTCAGAAAGGAGAGATGAGCTCTGTGGCTAAAGGTACTGAGGGACAGATTTTACATTTAAAGATCACCCAAACTAATCTCTCTTTTCAGGTCTCTACAAAAGCAGCTCTTTGTGGAGCTCAGCAACTTTAAATAAAATCATCTTTGCCTTTCCAAAACTTGGCAAAACACTGTGCCCAGATTTCTTCTAAGTAGTAAGAGGCCAAGATGATCTCTCTTTATATTTTGTAATGATATTCTTTCATGTTCTGTGTTGGACAAGTGGATTTTGGATGCAGTCCATCTGGAATGTTAGGTGCATCGTAGAAACATCCCACTGTTGCAAAGAGCCGCTTTAATTTCCAAGTGCTACTAGACAAATTGCAACTCTGGTTCTGTCAACATTATCTCTGGGGGGTCTAACAAGTAGGGGTCACCATCCTTGAGACAAAGGCAGATGTGCTTTTTCCCTGTACTGAAAACACTGCTGTATAAGCAGCATCTATGTAAAAATACACAAACAAACGCTTTGCCAGAATCCCAGGGGGGTACTGTTCATATATTTGTGATTCATTTGTTGAAGAAAACAATAACCAAATATGAAGGATGGCTTCAGATGAACGCTGAAGGACACAAGAAATGAGAATGCTGTTTGCTGCTTTGAAAGTGAGGAGGATCTTGGCTTAGATTTTGTGACCTCAAAAGAAGTGCTGGCAATGAAAGGTGAAAACCTGTTTGATTGGCCTGTGGTCTTTTTGATATGTGAACACAATTTAGCATACCATCTGGGGAAAATGTCTTCTACTGGCACAGAGAGGAAGTAGACAAACCAAGAACAGTGTCCAAATATACTTTAATTTCTGATGCTTTTGATTCTGTTCAGTCTCATTTTGATTAAGGGACTAGAATTGTACATCTCCAAGGTACAATACAATGCACAGCTATCCCAGCCACTGGATACTAGATTACAAAGATATATTTAACTGTATCCCTATTACAGTCTATTACCAGGACTTTAAAGATGCCTCTCCCCACCTCACCCTCAGCTTCGACTCTCCAAAAAATAACAGAAACTTGTTTTACATACTTGTAAAGCTGTTGTTTTCGGTGTTTTTTGTGGGTTTTTTATGGGGTTGGTTTGTTTGTTTGTTTGTTTGTTTTTTAAAGGAGCACTACAAGCTAGCAAAGAAAAATTGAGGTTTGCTACTGTTAATATTACTTTTTTTTAATTAGTATTGATAATATGTGCACTGCTGTCTAGATTGCGTAGGAATCATATTTGAATCTTGCATCAAGCATGTAGTAATTAACTGGATAAACTAAGTTATCAGGGTTCCTTTGTTAGACCATAGTATACTAGCATAGTTTTTTGTAGAACTTTGGTTTGCATTTTGTTTGGGTTTTTTGACAAACGAATCTATAGCTCTCCCTGTCAAGAAAGAACCTTCTAATTTAATCCTAAAAGAGACTGGCTTTTTGGAACTGCAAGGCAAAATATATCCAAGGCATTTCCAGCTGTCCCACTCATCTCTAGAATCTAGTACTCCCACAATAGCAGTCAAATTCCAGACCTTTTCTCCCTATAAAATTCCTTACAGACATGGAGTAATTTAAACTCTCCTTTTCTTCTATTTTTGCACTTTTCTGCTGAATATGCCTGGAAAGCATGAAAATTACAAATCAGAGAATGTAGTAGAAATGCAGTACAATATAACTAAAGCAAAACCAACTGGATGTATAGAAACTGAGGGTTAGATGAGAAGGAAAAGGGGGAGTGCTTAAAGAACACTTCAGCAGAGATGGAGCAGAGTCTTCATGAGGATCTGAAGAAATTTGTCTTTTCAGAGGGCACTCAGAAATACTGGGCAGATGATACATTGTTGAAAGCAGAAGAAGAAGGTGCTGACATAACTAAGTTGAACATTAAAATGCAGTTTAACATTAAAAGCTCTGTATAGCTTTCTTCCATCCTCCACAGCAATTAAGCAATTCAAATCCTCTCTGAGCATTTGAGAAATATCAGAAACTTCATGGTTTGTTTTTAGCTAAAGCTCCGTAATCTGAAAGGTTTGCTCCCCTAGTTGCTTTTTGCTACTTTCATGCTCTTACAGAAGGTACTGCTGCCACAGAGCTTTTGGAATAAATGCTTGTGCTTTTGTTATGATAGACCAGGTTTAATCATACCAGTGGAGATGTGCAAACCTGCCCGGATGTACTGGGACAATACCAAGCTGTATTGCAGAAGTGGTGGAGGTGGCATGGGTGGGGTGGGAGTAGCAGAGGGGATGCCCCCCGGAGCAGCAGCGCGGGCACGGCGGGCAAAGAGTTTGNTCGTTTGGGAATGTGTCAAACCCTTCTGTTTTTCTAATTTGATAATCACAGAAGATTCCAGAATTGGTGCAAAATGTTAAAATACCGTGCCTGGAAAAAAACACACCCTCCTGTCTTTTGCAAGGAACTCTTAATGGCAAATGTCTCTTTATCCCTAAGCCCTACTATGAATTCTAGTATTTGACCATTTCCCAAATTATTTTACAAACAAAACTCTACATTTTACTCCTTCCAAAGGGAAGTCTATGAAATGATCACTTAGTATATTATTCAAATTATTTTTTTTACATTTTTTTTCCTTTTGGACAGTCAAAGAAAACCTGCCACTATGATGTAATCCTCTTAGCTCACTTCCTTAAATAACATTCTAAAGTTATATGATTGCAGGACTGTTCGAGCATGTGAGCCTGAGTGACACAATTGTTATGTGGCAAGTACTGTAAATTTATCTTTACCAGTTTATGTGTTTGAGAATGAAAGATGATCATGTGTAAAACGACTTACTAGCAGTGGGAGAGAGGAGGGGGTTAGGTAAGGAAACAGTGTCATGATAATAGTTGCTCTGTTTCTCCCCATCTTGGACTGAGCCAAAATGTTGATCACTTTAAAATCTGTTCTGTGTAAAGCGCTTGTTAAGCTTACCTTTAGAGATGATCCTTTAATGGCTGAGGTCCGGTGAGTGTTGAACACTTGAATTTACTGTGTGTCTTCAGAGACGAGTCAATTTATACGGCGCAGCAGAGGAGGTGTTGAAGGCATGTGCTAGAGGGGGTGGTGGCCCCTGGGGAATATTTCTTGCAGGGGAAAGGTTACTATGGTGATGCCAGTAAAGCAAGAAATGAGGTAATACTTTGTGATGGTTGAAGGGAGAAGTGAACAACTCTCACAGATGACTTTTTTGATACCTTGGGCCCTGAAGAATATGTTTTGATATTATTATTTTTTTTAATGTTTAATCTGATTAATTGGTTACGAATTTCTGTCTGTAAGAGTTACATTTCACACACTGTATTTTCACCTTATGGTCCACTTTGATTAATCATCCATGCCTTCCGCTGGATGAGAAGCAATGAAAGACTCCAGTTTCCCTCTTTGCTGTATTTCAGGGATTAATGGGAAATAGTGTCATGCTTTGTCAAGGGACGATTTTTCATATTAGCGTTTGCAAAGCAGAGACAGTGCCCTGTGCAGTGGCTCTTTACCATATTAAACAGGAATGTCCTTCAAAGTCTTTGTCAATGATAGGTATAAATCAAAGTGAGAAAAACGGTACATACTGAATTTAACATAACTGCATTTTTTAATATATAAGTAGGCTTAACTTTTCCCCCATCTTAAGTCCATCAAGATCAAACTCAAGCAGGAATTCACATCCACAATTGAAACTTGCCAATCTTTTCCTTTAAGCTAATGGTAGTCCAAACTCTCCCTACTGCTTTTGTCAATATATCTTTTAAAGGCAAGCATTAAACTTAGGTTTGCCTTAGTCTTTCTTTTCTTTATTCTGTTTTATTCTTTTTCTTCTTCACAGCTTCAGGCCCAAAGACTTCTTTTAATAGACATTAGTTAAGGCCTGGAATTGAGTAGACATTTGTGAAGGAGACTTGAAGTTTGGAACAGAATTGTCCTTTATAGTTTTTCCATGGAAGAAAAAAATCTTCTTATGAGAATAAAGACTTTAACCTAATCTCTTGCCATCTGGAAAATGTAGAAGCCAGAGGTTGTTGGCACTAGGTCACATCCCTTATGTAAACTGTCAAATTCTTTTCATATTAATGGCATATCAAGTTAAACCCATGAGGTTTGTCATTGGCCAGAGCTAATTCATTGATTTTTTATTTATTTTTTTTTTAATTTTGATTCTGTCCTATTAGTACTTGGTAGCGTTAACTGATTTTTGATAAATGTTTGTCATCTTGGTATAGTACAGAATTTTCAGTCTTTCCCAGTTCCTCAGTTCTCTAGTAGGTGATGATGTTTTTTTGAGCCCTTTATGTGAAATCCCTATGAAGGGGAGAATTTTCTCAAGTGACTTTTGCAGCTAATTAGCTTGAAATGAAGCTGGAGACAACTGTTAGGTGCAGTGAGATGGCCTGACACATGCCACCATATATAATTCTAGCTCTTCAAATTTCTGGATGTGTGCCAGGCTCCAGTGTGGTAGTTATCTACCACAGACTCCTCCACAGACTTAAGCACAATCAATCAAATTAAGGGGCTTTTTTGCCCCTCCCCCGAAGGATTTAGGTGGTGTTTGTTGTTACCTTTTGTTTGTTTGTTTGTTTGTTTTAGGAGCAGGCAGGCTGGGGGGAGTAAGGTTGCCATCACATCACACCCCTTCTTTGTGCTCACAACCTGCACATAAAAGTGACAGGCTGCCTCTGCCGATTACCACAGGAAAACAAAGAGTATGGGGATGGGGCAGAAACAAAGAAAGAATGTTTATAATCATTAATTTTTTAGTCTGGGAAGGTAACTCTCTCTGGAAATTGGCCCTTAAGCTCTTAGCTATATTGACAGCTTTTTTTCAAAGAAGGAACACTTGCCAACAGCTGCTGCTACCAAAGTTGATATGTATTGATTTTATTTTTTTTTTTCTTTTCTGAAATTTTTCACAGCTTCCCTCCCATTCCCAAATAAAAGAGAAACCATGAACTCTGTTTTAGACCTTTTGATAAGCTAAAACATCACACCAGTGAAACCCTGGAAGACTTGTTATTGTGGAAAAGAGACTTTAACGTTGCATGCTGAGAATAATAGCCAATAGAAGGAAACCATAATGTTTTATTGCCAGGGACTTTGTACCCAGAACGTTTTGCCAGAAGGTAAGATGTGTTTGGGAGAGAGCAGCATACTTGCTTTCGCTAGTACTTTCTTCTTCCCTTTCCCTCTTCCCACGTGATTAGTGTCTTGTCTGAAGCAGAACAGTAAAACAAGGTCAGATAAACTAAAGGTTGTTACAACTGACTTAGCCTTTATGTTTCTGCTCACTCATAGATCCCCTGTTCTCTTTGGGATGTTTCAAGGAGAGAGATTGGAGCAGGCGCAGGGCAGAGGTCCTCAGGGCAGCCGAGCCCATCCTTACCCCGGGCAGGTTGTTCTCCCACAGTTGAGGAACAAGAGTTGGGTTTTTTTGCCCTGGGGTAGCACACCTGAAGTAGGGTAGTTAAGAGAGGAGAAAGTTTCAGGGGTGGCAGCAGCAGTGCTCACAGTAAGTTGCCCGGTGCTTGTTTCCAGCAGTGGCATTGCTATTGGAGCAGGAAGAGACAAGTGAAACATATTGGCAGATTTTCTTAAGTAACCATTTCCAACTGATGATGGTGGGAATGTGCTGGCGAACAAGCACGCTGCCTGCGTTACACGGGATTTTCTGTCAAAACCTTGAGGGGTTTTATCAACTACAGGGGTGTTGATAAAAGGCCCCCAACTCTGGTGGTGCAGAAAACTCTTGCTACAAAATATCTTTGTCACACCCCATTCACAAAACAATGTGAAAACGGAGGGTTGAATTAAGTGTGAAGGTGGGATGAAGAATAGGAGTTTGATGAAAAGGAAAGATACAAAACTCTTACATTCAGTTGCTATACAGAGCTCTGAGTTTGTGTTACAATAATTCCAAATAATGTGACCTTTTGTTGACTAGCAGGATGTGAGATTGTTTTATGACAGCGCCTTTATTTGCCTGTAAAACTTTAGCATTTGCTTGACTTCCCAGTTTTCAGTGAAGAAAATCTGTGTGTTTCTCTCAGCACTAAGGCTCTGCTCCTGGGGTGCAGAGCCATAGGGCTGCCAGCCGCTTGCTGGTGCCAGCTTGGGTTGCATTGACTTTGAAGGGAATTGGGGCTGGAAAAGTACTGTGGCTTAAGGTTTGTTATTTTACCGAGCCATTATCTTTTCTTTTATCTTGTGGTAAGATCTTGCAGTGGCACAGTTGGTCAGGATATGGCCGATCAAGTTAAGGATCTCTCTGGCAAGGGAGAGTGCCCATGTTGAGGAAGACAGCAGGAGGTGCCCTGGGCAATTAAAGACAGATGTGGGAAGAGTACCGGATCAGCAGAGAGAGGAGGAGTTCACACAATCAATTTAAATTTCTCTCCTGTTACTAAATTAGTCAGCACTGAAGCAATTCCAGACTTTTTCCACATATTTCCCACCCCTCCCCTCCAGCCCCCTCTCCCCAGTGATGCTGTTCTGCTCTTGACAGAAGCCAGGGAATTGTGCATTCGTTATAATATTTAGTACCCTGCGTCTGTTCAAAATGCATTTCAGTAGGCAGGTTCTCTATTGTACTGCTCTCAGAGAGGTTTTGTTTGGCTGTAGGGAAATTGCTGTGTATGAATAATAAACATCATCTTTAGGGAGCAACCATTACTTTCAGACAGTAATATTCCCAAGTTATGTTATGTAGTTGCTAAAATATGTCAAGCCTTTTATTTCTCTGGAGTGAGGGAAGCTTGTTCCTCTGCTGTGTATTCCTCTACATACAAGGGTGTATGTACACTCCCTTGTCAGTGTGAGAACCATTCACTGCCCTTGCATTTGAAACATGCTAGAAATTCTAGCGGGAGAATCCCACTGTATTTTTTCTTGTAGTCTGGAGGGGAACATGGATTATTTGTTGTGAAAGAACTTTTTATTCAGAATGTGAAGTGGTGACATAGATTTGTTTGCTGTTGCATTTTAATTGGCAGATGTAGATTGCTTCCATTGCAGTTTGTGAGTGACATAATATAGCATCACCCCCTCAAAACGTTACGAACACTTAAAAAAAATAATAATAAAAACCATCAAACCTGAGATCCCTTTTGCTGGCTTTAGGTGTGTTATGCAGTATCCAGACAGCAAGCCATCTGCACAGTGAAGAGTTCACTGTTTGTGCGCTTTGAGCTTGTAACCACAATGTATTGCTGTATCGGTGAATGCCTTGGCTTGAATGACCGACCCAGTGGGTTCCCATGCACTATCCCCCATGCTGGATTATGCGCATCCCTGATGCTGGAGCCCTTCCCATTCTAACTGAGGCAAACCAGAAGAACAGAAGCCACACAGCAGGTTGCACAGCTTTTGATGAAGCTTTTTGCACAGACCACTTTCTCTTAACTGGGAATGATCCCCAATAACAGCTGCTACCAGTTCTACTATTAGTCACTCAGTTTCACTCACAGACAAATCTAATCCAAGAAGGCAGTGTTAACAAAATGTACATACTGGCGGAGCAGTTGAAAATTACATGCTGCAGACAATTAGTTACTCTTTCAATGTTGGGGTTTTTTTCCTCAGTTTTTGTGTATGTTATCGTTGCAAGTTTCTTCTACTTTAATTTTTAATTGTTTCCCTTTGGAAGTAGACTTGTGAACACTATTAATTCTGGGTCAGGTTCACACCTATTGCTCCCTTATGTGCCCACAATTAATGAAAATGTGTATACCGTATGTAAAGTCACCTGTTAAAATTCCCTAATACATGAGGTTTTATTGTTCACAAATTAATGTCATGAATCCATTTGGACACCAACCAGGAACTTGTTGTAATTGCTCACACGTAAGTAAAAGCTTTCCCTGTGTTTTAATTAGTTGATGCAATGGATTAAGATGATTATGTGGAAGGCAGTGCAGTTTCTCTCTTAATAAATCAGGCAATGTGGGTGCCAAATCAGCCCTCGATCCCATTTGGGCAGAGTGCTTTGATAAAGGTACCAATCAGACTGCTAAGGCTTCCTGTGGCAGCAGCACTGTAGATCATTTGGGTTTGCTGATACTGTTGATGTGCAATGTGGGATATTAATCAGGACTAATTATACACATTGGCTATGAAACAAATTCAAGGCCAGTGCAGGGCATGCTTCTGTATGTAATTACTGACTTTAAGGTACTGGGTTAATTGATAGAAATTAAGAGGACCTTCCATTTACTGACATAGCATTTCAGAATACCACAATGGCTCCTTCTTTGCAATTTGGTCCAGTTAGTTTTAAACACGTGCCAGTATATGGTTAAGTAGACATCCATTACACTTTGCCTATTTTTTGCTTTCCCGTTCCATACCTTTTTAGTTTTCTCTTAAACACTACCAGAGACACAGCAAACAATTAAATACTTCAAATAATGATAGGCAGCGTGCTCTGAGACTGCTGTGTAGAATGCCATTAGCTTATGTTAGACACTCAGGAGAATCGCAGAACCCCGTTTTGCGAATAACACTGAGGGATGCTTTTTGATGCAGATTAGAAAGTGTGCATGTTTACCATATACATCTGATAATGCACTTTATGTGTTTTGTAAAGTCAGCAAATGTGTATATATATTGGAGATAAAATCTCAGTCTAGTGCACTCTCCTGTCTATGCAGCTGTATATGAATTTGAATCAGTGCATCTTTCTAATGTATGGTGTAAGTGAGTTTATTCAGGAGAGATGGGAGGTGATCTTCAACGCTTGCTTGTACAGAAGGGATACTGGAATAAAGAAAGTTTGAGTACTCTTTGATGGAGATGATTGCAGATGCTTTTGAGTTTTTACTATCCTAATCCATCAAAGGTAAGCTAAGATTGATTAGAGAATTGGATAGGACTGTCATTTCAGGCTTTAGCCAGAATAATATACTGAGAGAGGAGAATTCAACAAATATTCCTCTTGCTATTAATTAACTTTACACTTCTGCCACTATAATTTTAAATGGAAGAGGGAGGTCTGAGTATTTGAGTTAAAGGAGATATTTCTGTTTGAGTTTCATGTCCCTACTTCTTTAGTGCATATTGTGTGCTGGATGAAAATTTAAGAATCAGGTTTTGCTTTTTTAATGTGCTTTGTTGTCATTTGTGCAGCTATGAGGAAAATACTCTTCTGTTTCTATCAGTTCTGTTTTAATAATAATTGGTAATAGCACTATTTTTTTTTTCTGTGGAAATATTTGATTACAGTTCACTCAGCGCCATCCATAACAAGCAGGAAACTTGCTACTGTCAAAGTCTTTTTTCTTTAAGCCTGAACTTCTGTGGCATAAATTGCTTGTAGATGGGGTGTGAGCCAGTCCATTCCCATTGTCTGTGCAGAACTAGCCACGTGAATGCCACAAATTAATCACATCTAGCGCGAGAATAGAAAGCTCTCACCCACTAACACGTTTGTGAAAGCAGCTTTGAATCCAAGGGAAAGAACCTCTCAAACGAACATGAAAAATGTTGGGCTTTTGAAGGCCAGAGAATTGTGCAGCCTGACCGGACCTGCCTGCTACCATGTGGGGGGAGTGAGGGATGGGAAGACGACCAGCCTGGGAGGTTTTCTGCTAAATGATCTGCTTTCACTGACTGATGCTGGGGTCGTAAATGAGCTGCTGGCTGCGGCTGGGTTGGCGCTCACAGCGCAGTGCCAGCTGTCTGCCTTGCTGGGGAACAATAGCAATACCCTTTGGCGTGTGAGAAAGGGACATTCAGACATAATGTTTTATTAGACTTTGGGATAACCTTTCCTTTTGCAAACCTCAGGATTCTTAGATAGGAATTATACAGTGTCATTTATAATTAACCTTTTTTCTCCATACCCATTTGTGCATAAGAATTCCTTAAAAGGTATCTGTGAATGGCCAGCATTATGCATTCTGGTTGTGTCTTTCTTTTTCTTTTTTATGTTTCCTGTCTGAAAACTGAGGTGATTTTGAATCATTCTTGTAATTTAGGAGGGCGAAAGAAAACCCAAACCACCCCAAAATGAGGACAGGAGTACAGGCAAAAAAAAAATTACTGTATTTTGTTGGGGTACACTTGCAATGCTGAGCCTGAAGAGAAGTGTATTGATGTCCTTTCCCTCCCTTCTCCTCAAGTCCCTTGGACATAAAAGGGATGATAGATGGAGAACTTTTGAGCCCCTTTGCTTCACAGGATTCTTGGAGTACAAATTCTTTGGAACAGGAACAGTTTCTATTTAGGTGCATGCATGAAAGCAGACACATAGCAGCCACTGTCAGAACATACACGTAATTATTATATTTATAGTTTATGATAACAGGGCTGAACATGAACTGAAAAGGTAGCTAAAGGACAACTTTTTAAATGGTTTGTTAGAAGTGTGGTGTTTGCCTCATCAAAAAACTGCAATTGAATGCTGTTTTCCCTAGTCTTTTGTTTAAACATTTACCTTGAGATGCTAAAAATCTTGTCTAGCAGAAAAAGTGTACTTTTGACAAACACAAACTTCACTGTGGAAGGCCAAAAATTGCATTAGCAAAGAAAATAAAAGATACCATGACATTTACATAAAGATTATAACAAACACAAAGCATCAAGCATGCATACTTTTCCTGGTTTTTTTTCTGATCGCCTGAACATCCTGGGTATATTGAAAGTCATTTCTAGTGTGCAGCCTGAGTTCTTGCACTGCAGGCTTTGCACCTTAAATATTCATAACACTTGTTTCCTGAATCATGTGTACTTTTCTTCTTTCTTTCCTTTCTGTGCATAGAAAGCAGACAGACCCTGTGGCCAGAGGGTGGGGGTGGGGTGGGGGGATGCGGGGACTCATCTCCTGTGCAGCATCATTTAGTCCCATCGTGGACTTTCTTCATGGCTTTGCCTTGGAACTGCTCTCACACCACTGCTGCCTTCAGATCTGCTGCAGCATCTGTACTTTTCCAACCTCAAGCCTCAAGTCATGCCAAAGGTCACATTACAGCTAACCCCAGAGAGTAAAACACGAAGTAAAGAGTATACAGTTTCTCAAAGAGATGACCCTTCTGCACTTGGCCTCTGGGAAGCTCTGGTATAATGACAGAGCTTAACAGCTTGTGCAAGCGCTAGTGGCTTGGGGTTAGCGCTGTTAAACAAATGGCTGGGTCACATTACTCGCTGTCCCTATCATATTCATAACTTGATATTCTAGAAGCACCCTTTAAGAACTTGTGAAAAAGGAGAAAATAGATAGAAGAATTGCAGAGACTTGGTGGTTTGTTACTCACAGATGTTATTTAGAAATTTGTCTGTATTCTTTTTCAATCTCTGTCTGAAAATATCTTCTGGAAACTCCTGTATAACAAAGTGAGCAGCACTGTTGTCTGAAAATGCTAGAAAAGCGTGCCTTGCAGGTACTCCAGAACTAACTGAAAGACATAGATGTCTGAAACCTGAAACCTGTCTGAAACCAGGTCAGCCCTGAAGCACCACCTTTGTAGGTACAGTTTTACCCCAAATTGTATTATTTTAAGGAGGAATATCTGAGTCAAAGTGGGGAAAGGCTGGTTTTGTCACTGACCAAGATGGAGTTAGCAGTACGATAACAACTACTATTTGATACTCCTGTCACCACAACAAGTTCTGCACTGCATGCATCTTCAGGGCTGTTGACAGCTGATGCTTGCTTTCTATTCATAACTGGTTTTGGACTACTCATATTATCACAAGTTCTTGTTAGTCTCCTTATCACTTCCTGTTGAGAAATCATAGTATTCAGAAAACCATGTGGAAACCCTGATGGTGCTCTAAAGGCATGAAAAACTATCTTGATCACTGTCCAACTGTAATTCCTGAGCTCTAAGTAGACTACTAAACAAATCTAGAAATTGGTACCAATGCCATTTGACGCAATATGAAGAAATCCCTGACAGGTTAAAAATGTTGTTGACATCTCAGAGCAGTATCCAGTGTCTGGACTTTTAGGATACCTGTGAAAAGAAGAATCCAGAAGGTTGTCACTTGCTAAATAGTTAATTCAGTATCTTATCAAAAATTTGATGTAGTCTAGCAGAGTAGAGTATGTGGTAAAGTAGTTCTGTAGTAAAATGCTCACTATAAAGTGGTGGTGTTACTGCAAAAGGCTATCTCCTCTTCCCTCGGCTTCTCCCTTCTCATTACCTCTTCGTGTCAGCAGAAACATCTGTTTGTAGCAGTGCGGACCTATGCCAATTCAAAGGGACTGTGAACCTGTATCGCAAGTCAAGCTGTCTCTGGAATAAATAGCTACTGAAATATTCCAGCATGGTCTCAAAGGCAGGGAAGGAAGAATGTTTATTATTTCAAAACCCCATTGTCTAAACTTCAGAATTTTGTTTGTTTACTCTGAAAGATTTTTGTTGTTGTNNNTGAAAGATTTTTGTTGTTGTTGTTGCGTGCTTGTTTCCTTGGGGTTTTGGGTTTTTTTAAGTATAGTTAGGAAAAATGTGTCAGATATGTAATCACTGCACAGCTCTCAGAGGACAAAGTAATTTTTTATAGCCTGGTGGGTGATTTATTGCTGTCTTCAGTTTTGTTTCAAAAGTCGTTAAAACTGGAGTGCTCTTTTACAACTACTTGAATTCGTACAGTTATATTTATTTACATATTGTATTTTGGCTAACTGTCAATGATTCTAGCCTTTACAAAGGTATGTTT
>VXAK01021888.1:35860-51478 GCA_013399435.1 Arenaria interpres
ATGTTTGCCTCTTGTAGATTATGTAGATCCTGAGATCTACACAGATGTGCTCTCAAACTCAGTGGAATGCTGTTCATCAGTAAGACTTCTCCATGCTGCTGTTTTAAAGCAAGCCTGTATTATAGGGACTTATACACTATGTGGGCTGACTGATTCTTTCCTTTTGCCCATTATGCAAATATTTCTTATGTCAGTGCTAATTATGAATAGATAAATTTCTACTGTGATTTGGTTCATGATGTAAGAAAAATCTTTTTTAAAAAAAAGTTAAGTGCAAGAAACTTACACCACAGTGGTAGGTATCTAACGAATTTAAAGTAAATTTTATATATCATCTTTCAGATTTTTTTTTTTTATATCTCAAAGTATTTCACAATAATTGGTTAGTGACTAGGACCAAACTGAATACATTTTGTCAGAAGCTAATCTACTTACCTTATCAATTGCAAAATTCGTGTTCAGGTAAGCTATATGTATGTGCATTTCAGTTTAAAGCATTCTGTATTTTCCTATTTTGAAGTTGCAAATCTAAATAAGTTTCTTTTCTAAAAGATAATGGGCTTTCCAGATGTATCAGCAACTATCTTTGCTGTTTGTGTTTGACTTATAATATGACTGACATTCTCTCTCTGTAATTCCACTCATTATACTGCAGAGATCGCTACAGAAGCCTCCCTCTTCAGTGAGGCAGAGTTGTTTTAGAAAAATTTCTTTTCAATAATTTATTTCCTCTGCTTTGAGAGAAAATATTCTTTCTACACTTTATGTTATTTAGCTCTATATACGTGCTGATGAAATCCTTGAGAGACAGTCACTCTGCATTTAGTCACAGATGGATCAGCAGCGCTACAGATTATTACTAGCTTTTGCACTAAGGAGTTGAAGAATTCACTGTATATGTGTTTTCTGAAAAGGACAGATGGCACTGGAACTGGTTTCTACCATTGTTTTTAAAAATCCTTTAAGCAATGGTTGTATAGGAAAATAAGTACTTAGTCACATTTGTTTAATAAATCTTTGGAAGCAAGCACATTGATTCTCCTTATTAAAATTCTATGAGCAGAATCCCCACACGGCTACATTTGACCTTCTTATATTCTCTAAAGCCCCTATTTTTATTTTTTTTTTTGCCTTTGAAAATAATTTTACTATATTATTTCTTTAGTAAGAGAAGGGAGTTGTTGGGGGTGGGTATTCACTGGCTAATATGGTTTCCCAGATCCAAAATGATGGTCATACCTGGTATTTGTATGCTAGGTATCTGCATATTTGATGGACTACTGTCTTAGCTAATGAATGTCTCGAGATCTTACGTTTGTAGATAAGACCTACTCCATGTGGCATATAACATGAGTCGATAACTAGATGGCTTTGAGTTTTCTTTATCTTTTGTCTAAAACGCTTAGTGTTAATATTCATACTGTGCTTATGTTTCTTCAGGAAACATGCAAATGCAAAACTCAGAGCTGAGGAGTCAGTAGAAATAAGGGGTAGCTATAAGCTGTTTGTCACTCTAGTCCCAGAGTTTTAGGGATATGGATTTTTTTCCTAGCAGTCTGCCATGTTGGCCCAAAATATTTTCATGTGAGACTGCTGTCCACTCCCTGCCCTCAGCCTGGATTTCTGTAAGGTTACTCAGTGCTACAGGCAGANCTGTAAGGTTTCTCAGTGCTACAGGCAGAACTCTTTTCAAAGAGAATTTACAGAGCTGCTTTCTGTTGCTCTTGAGGTATATCCTCTGGCAGAATTATCAGTACCACAAGGTCTGCTCTAGACGACTCTCACCCCTTTTGGTGTGTAAAGAGTGTGAAGGCAGAAGAATATTCATATAGGAATAATCAGGATATAATTTTATTTTTTTTCCTTAAAAAAGAGGGAAAGTGAGGGAATGTGTTAACTTAATTAGTGTCAAGGGCATGTATGGTCTTCATCTCTGCAGATTACAGAATGAGGACGAGCTTTTATAACCGTTAGTCTCAGCTGGGATCTAGTAGCATTTTGTCTGCACTATAAAGACCAGGGTATCTTCACTTCTCAGTCATCAAGAGGAAAATTCCTAATATCCATTTATGTTCGTATTTCATATCCGGTGCTCAGCAGTGCTCCATACACACCAGTTCCTCAGCAGGCAAAAACTATTGCTTTCCTTCTGTATTATTTATACAGTACTTAGCAGTATATTAACTTACATTAAGATGACTGAGCCTGATAAAATGAGGTAGAAAGCTTTTAAGCTGTTGATACTCACTTTAAATACAATGTCAAAATAATGCTCCAAGGAGCACCTTTGTTTTTGTGGCAAGGATGTCAACTGGTAAACCGCTGCAGCTCTGCAGCCTGAAGTTCAGTTTATTGTGGGTGGGAAAGACAAAGAAATAAGTCACAATATAAACAGTTGGAAAATTAAGAGAGAATAGACCTGTGCCTCTGGGACCACACAGATCTGCTTGCTGGATGTCCTGCCAGACAACAAGGGACAAAAGCTATCTGAAGGCTTTGCAGGTTTTATCGGAGCAGGGTAATGGAATTGACTGTCTGGCAGACAATCTGATTCGGGAATTCCAGCCAGCCATGCACCCATGTGTTGACTATTAAGTCAGTGCCTCGCTAAGCCTTGTCGTTACCTAATAAGTTTTGTTTAACTTGCAGAAGAGCCCTGTTTACATTGTAGTCTCCCTGTTTTACTCTTTTTTCCCTGCCACAGAGCTCTGCTGGGTTCAGAAGTTGTGGGTGGAGGTGCTTGGCAGGAGATGCAACTGCATTTCTACTGTGCTGCTTGCAATACAGTTCTTTGATAGTGTTTCTGAGTAAGGAGGTCTGAACTGTTGGCATCATACCAGTTAATTACCTATCCAGAAAGCAGGGCAATATTATGACCAGTATTGTCACTTTGAGACTTTGTAATTAATAGGGCAACATAATTGCTTGATTTGTGTTACTGAACCAAGTAGCTGTTGGCATTCATTTCTATAAAGTAGGAATTCCTTTAAAGCTTTGTAAAAGGAGATTTCTTTCTATCCAAATTTGAAACTTTGATTTAGGTTTCTTGGTATGACATACTATGAATATGCATATATAGTCTGGTATTTTTCCAAATCTGCTTTTGTGGCTAAACTTTGGCATTTACAAGCAGCTGCACTATTTTTTGTGCTTCAATATGCCCATACTTTGACATCTAAATACTTGTTCACATGCCTAAGCCTGATGATTTTAGTAACGTGTCACTGATTTGTTACAGACAGAAAACTCTGAGAACAGATATTTATACTTGCAAAATGTAAGGCCTAGTCAATTTCCATTCAGAGTTCAGACATTTAATTGCTTGTATATTTGCTCTCTTTCTAAAATAATTCTCTATTGCATAGGAAATAATTTTTCACATCCTATCAAAAAAAATTAAAATAGTGTTCCCTCCCAGTAAGATTTTTTTTCTTTTTATGTGAAATGGCTGATGTTTTTCCTACCAAAGAGCAAGGTAGCCAACAGAGGGAGCACAAATTCTGTCATGTTCTCAATCTTGCTTGTTGGTGATAGCCTGACTGATAGGACAACCAGGAGCCAGGTCTCAGCTATGACACAGAGAGCAGTGTTAAAATATTGCATCAGTGCAATGATAGTTGAGTACATGCAGAGTGTTGTTATTTTTCATAGGTAAAATCTATCTTGATTTTTACTGTTTCTTTTTTGGATTAGTCATCCTTAGGACACAAAGTATTACTGAGGAAATAACACCTGAAAAAAAAACATTCCTGGAAATAGAAACAGCACACATACTTGATTTTGAGTTTTGTTGTTGTCTTTAGAGGGATCTGAACTGAATGCAACACTGCAAATGTAATGCATGCATTATTTATTAATTATTTATTTTCAAGATTTGTGAGGGCAGGGACAAAAGGGTAGCATCTGTGCATAATTGGAATATATGATTAAGGGGCATAATTTCCTTTAATTTATATGCCCAGAAAAATTGGAAAAAATGAAACTCTGTGATCCTTCAATTAAATGGAATTAGGAACAAATACCTACCATACATAGGTGCTGTGTCTGGTCACTATGATTTATTGTTACTATGATGTTGTGAAGTTACAAAGTAATATATTAGTGTAGTTATTATCATTGCTATCATTGATATAGTATTTATTAAATCAATTTTCCTTGAGAATATAAGGTTTTCCTTTCAACTTTATATTCAGTTGCATGCAGCATTTATGCACTTGAGTTTTAAATTATTATTTTGACAGTCTGCTTCACATTTACTCATTTTAACCTAATCATGCAAATGTCTAAGCACGTGTTATGACTGAACTCATATGAGTCGTTTCTCTGAAGTCAATAGGACTGCTTATATGAGCAAAGGTTTGGGCATGCGTAACTTAAGCAGCAAAACTGCAGTATGCTTTACAGAGACATGGGAGACAGGTTTATTAACTTCAATTTAAAATGTGCATTTCCCCGTAGAAGTTTTTTTAACCTCTGAATTTACAGGATTTTGTGATGGGTTTGTAATGCAGAGCTGGAACAGAGGCTTGCCAAACTCATCTCTCATGTATTTAGAGAGACTGCTAAGTATAGAAGCAGCTGAACTGGGGTGGTTTCAAACTGGGAAAATCCACATTTGTAAAAGTCTTTGTAGCCTGCTAGCAATGCTCTGAGACACCCAGCCACCCAGCGAGTGCTAGTGTTAAACCTTTGAGAATAGAGTCTGCTTTCTTGGCAGGGAATTTATTAAATCAAACACTGACCTTTTTAAAGCCAGTAAAGGCAAGTGTTTCCTCTATCTGGATATACAAACAAAATCTCTAGCATTACGGTCTTGCAAGCACACTGCACAGCCTGCTGCCCTACCCTTTTGTAAAGGAGGCGCCACAGGGTGATGACACAAATAGTGTTGAAATCCTGTAATGGTCTCCTGAAGACCTTCCTATCCCAAGTGTGCTATTAATTTGTACTGAAGGAGCAACTTTTGGCTGCACAATAAAAAGAGGAAAACATTGCTAGTAACAATAAAGGTTCCTGTTAATTGTAGTGAGAAGTGACGGTGGTGGTGTCTAGCAGGAAGTTAAGGTCTCTGTGTGTGAGCAGCGTGGTTTAAGCTGTAGTTTTATAGGTCAGTTTAGCGTGTTTATTCTGAAAGGTAGTGGGCACAGGTCTTAGTCACGTCCTGCAAGAACATGAGGAACTATTTTCAGTTCTCCCTGAATAAAATTGATACAATGTATTAACTTCCTTAATTGTGGAAGAAATGTCAGTTTCTGGCCTCCTGGAAAGCTATGGAAATTTTGTCACCGAAACAGGGTTATTGAACTGCATAATGTTTTTTACATTGCCCAGTAGAAGAGATGAAACCAGAAGTTCTGGGCTGCAAAGCAGGCAAGAAATGTGCTGTAAGTGTATGGAGTGGAGATGTAGCTATTTTTCCCTCAGTGTTTTTACCATTGCAATGTTTTCCTTTAGCTTGTTTATTTGGAAGCTGAAGAGGAAGAAGCTCTTTGCATTGCTGCAGCATGTAGAAAATAAATACATTCTGTACTTCTAATTGAATGGGTTTCTTAAGGTCAGATTTTACTCCCCTGCTTGCATGAGCAATGATGCTAAACTCAGAGAAACCACAGTGCTTAAATTTGACACTTAGAATTTTATTTAAGTACTTTCTCTTACATACAAGCTTTGGAAAACAATGGAAATAATTAGTAATGCATGCTACAGAGGTATAATGGACCATGGGGAATGTAGCCTTCAAGGGTAGCTAAGGTTTAGAAACAAGTGGCAGCTTTACCTTTAAGTTTATAAGGAGGGCATTTTGTATTTCATCCTCTTTCAACATTTGGATCATTTATTTCCTCCTGAGCAATATGAGACTGTAATGTGAAAAGGTTCTGGCCCTTCTTCCCCATCCATATTAGTGATTAACAGAGTGAGTAATGACTTCAGGAGCCTTTGTGGCACAGTGATCGCAGGAACAGAATCCCACCATAGTGAAATGTGGTAACAAATGTAGTAAAGTAGGAGAAAGGTAAAATAATGTCTGCTTTATTTTTTGTTTGTATTTTAAGGACAAAGCCCTGTTAATATCTCTGTTCTTTTGTTGTTCTTCACTAAAATGAATAGTGATTCCTTAAATCTGTCTTTTAAAAAAAACCCTTGACCTTCCCTGTTTTGATTGTCCAGGGATTCTCAAACCTTTTTATTATTGAATTTTTCTGTAGAAGTCCTGTTTTCCCTCCACAGTGCTTTTTTAAATTTTGAGAAATTTATTTGTGTGCAAGAAATTCTCTGAGGAAAATCCATATTAACCTCATGCTAGGGAAAACCCAAAACAAAACTGAAAGCATTTTATTTGAGGACTAAGAATAGGTAGGAGGCTGATGTGGGAAACAAAACAAAGTAAAAATGCCATCTTAGCAAAGTGTCATCTGTGTATTGGAAATTCCAGTTGCAATTGTAATTGGAGAGAACCCTGTAACTATGTAGCACTACACATACCTGTTTTATTAACTTTGAATTAACTTATTTCAGTAAGTCAAGTTCAAAATTTCTATGAAAGAGCACTGAACCATGTGGTTAAAATACACAGGCAGATTGTGCAGAATTTCATGGTTTCCTTTTGTGCCGAGCTGTCTTTTGAAATGCATTTTATTGCTCTGCCATCTAAACCCCACTTCTCAGTTAGGATTTTGGAACTCAATTATATAAAATTTTATGCTCAACTTGCAGCCATGACTTCTGCCAGAACAGGAAAAACTGGTTTACTCTTTGTTTGCCTATGCAGATTGTGTGTACAGCCAAGTTTGTTAGAACTTAACAGTTCGCATGTTTCTGGAAGTCCCTCTGAAGTGGGATGACGGGTTTAGATCAAACTGCAAGACACATTCTTGAATTCTCCTTTTTATCCACAGACTACCTTTATCCCAAATACTGAAACAAAAGGTTCAGCTCATGGTACAGCTTTCCTGTCTGTCTTTTAAAGCACTTCTTTGAATGAGGGAAGTTGGAGATGAGTTTAGTCATGCCTTGTCTTCTTTGCAGAAGACTATTAGCAACACTTACGACTATTTCAAAAGTAATGCTGGCTCCCATGCATTGGTACTTGTCTGCATGGATGAAGACCACCAACTTACTTCGTATAGTTACTAAGGTATGTCAGCTGATAGGAGACCTTATGTGATTTTTTCACTGTGCTTGTGGAACTTCTTGAAATAATTTTGTATTACTTCTAAGCACTTGTGTATAAATTCTGAGCTGTTACAGCAGCTAAGAAGTTTGATTTTTCCATAGCTCCATGTTTCAAGAAATGTCAAGGCAAAAAAAAATTGTTACACTTTTATGGGAAGAATGTACTTATACCATTCCTGGGCATTACAAATGTTAAGTCCTTTTGCCCAAGAAGAACCTCTGAAAGAAGAACTCGTTCATTTTATTTATGTCTTCTCTTTCATACATATTTACAGGCATGTGCAGTAGACAAGTAAAATACAGGATTAATAGCCCTGGAGATGATGCCTTGCTTGTATGTATGGTGGCTCTCTGCCTATCTTGTGAAGTACACACTGCTGCAGCGTCCTGCATCACTCATTCACTGTTTCTGGTCCATGGTCCGCAGTTGCTGTTGCAGGATGTCATCCCAGGCTCTCTGTGCAGCACAGAGTGCGGGAAGTGCAAGTTACTGAGCCAGTGAAGGAAGCTGAGCCTGTAAGTTCATTCTGGTTTGTGTTGCTTCGCAACGTTGTCTTATAAATACACCATTTAACACCACTGCTTTGATTGCTTTTTTTCTGTGCCATGCATTCAGTCTCCTGCCAGTAGGAATAAGATTGAAATCTCTGATGAATTTCATATAGGTCAGTAGCCTGTATTTCTAGTCATATTTCATTTGGTTACCAGCAACCAGGACTTTACTGAGATCAGGCACCTAGAGATTGCTCCGTCTTTGAGCCCTCGTGCACCCCATTAACTGTGTTCTTACTCCATTTGTTACACCTCTTCTCAGGAACAAAGTGGATTTGTCTCACTGTCAAAGAAAATTTTGGCTAGATATGCTTAGATTGCACTGATTACAAGTATCAATGTATGCAGGAAGCTAACAGCAGTAATTAAATATCACTGAACTGCCTTGGTGGCAACTAACATAGCTTCCCTTCTCCAGCTCTGAGCCTCCCTTTGGGACCTTCCTCCTCCCTAGGAAAACTCTGCTAACACTGGTGGCAAGACTCATGGTTTTGCCCTGGAGTTCATGCCATTACTGTATAGTAACTGTATTACTTCAGTGAAGTCACAAAAAGAAGTACAGTTCTTGATTTTGGTGAAACAAAATTTGCATCTCCTGCTCCTCCATTCTGGGTGCATGTGTTTGAAAGAGCACACCCTGGGAGGCATTTCTGACCACAGCAGAAACTTGCCCGTCCGGTGTGAACCAGGATGTAGTAGCATGATTTTATCCTCCATGAAGCAGAAACACTCGGTCAAGGCAGACCATTGTCCCCACGTCATGAAAATGCCTGCCAGCTATGCAGCATCACTAGGCTGCTGAGCAGTGATCTCTCTCCTATCACAGAATCATGGAATGGTTTGGGTTGGAAGGGACCTTTAAAGGTCACCTAATCCAACCCCCCTGCAACAAGTAGGAGCATCTCCAACTACATCAGGTTGCTCAAAGCTCTGTCCAGCCCGACGTTGAATGTTTCTAGGGATGGGGCATCTACCACCTCTCTTGGCAACCTGTGCCAGTGTTTCACCACCCTCATCATAAAAAAAACTCTTCCTTATATGTAGTCTGAATCTACTTTCTTTCAGTTTAAAACCATTACCCCTTGTCTTATCACTACAGGCCCTATTAAAAAGCCTGTCCCCATTTTTCGTATAAACCCTCTTTAAGTATTGAAAGGCCACGATAAGGTCTCCCTGGAACCTTCTCTTCTCCAGGCTGAACAACCCCAGTTCTCTCAACCTGTCCTCGTAGGAGAGGTGCTCTATCTTTGTGGCCCTCCTCTAGACTCACTCCAGCAGGTCCATGTCTTTCCTGTGCTGAGGGCTGCAGAGCTGGACACAGAACTGCATGTGGGATCTCACCAGAGTGGAGTAGAGGGGCAGAGTTACCTACCTTCACCTGCTGGCCATACTTCTTTTGATGCAGCCCAGGATGCAGTTGGCTCTTTGGACTGCAAGCACACATTGCTGTTCATCCACCAGTACCACCAAGTCCTTATTGGCAGGGCTGCTCTCAATCCCTTCATCCCCCAGTCTGTGTTGATACCGGGGGCTGTCCTGACCCAGGTGCAGGACCCAGAACTCTCCACTTAGCCTTGTTGAACTTTATGGTGTTCACATGGGCTCACTTCTTGAGCTTGTCCAGGTCTCTCTGAATGGCATCCTGAACCCATCTCTAAGCCTGTCTATCAGGATCCCCATTAGAATTAGAGGGGTGCATATATTTATTGGACAGCTCCTGGGAAACAGCTAATTGGATCTTATTGGATATTCCTGTTAAATTCATGAAAACTTGCGTATCTTGTAATTGCTTTCTGTTATCCATGATCTGTGAGTAACTATTAGGGTGTGGAATAGGCATGGCATAGGCACTAGATGGTAGGATATAAGTCATTCTGCTACTCCAGGAGAGGTAAATATTACTTTACATTTACAAACTAATGAATCCATGTGCACCACAGCATCTTTGCTGGCCTTACAAGCAGGTCATATCTCATAAGTCAGGGTTTACATGAAGCTGCCGTTGTTAAAAGAGTCTTTTTTGTGTCTCAGGGTGCAGGGGGTGACCGTTTTGTTATTTTCAATGTGTTACAATTTTCAGACAGAGAAATGTGGTGCAGTATTTACCATGCTCTGTGTTTGCAAAAAGAGGACAAGACTAGAGGAATATTACGAAGGGCTGCTTTTTCTCACAGTTTTATTAAAACAATCCTGCTTGTATCTGCTAGGTTGTCAGCTCAGGCTGGTCTCCAACTCTTTTCCTGCCTCATTTTTCCATTCATCATTCCTGAAAGCACAGAAAGAGGAATAGATATAGTGTTCTGTGCTTGCTTAGGCCTTGGCAAATAACAATTCATCAACATCCTAGCTTTAAAAAAGACCATTCTTTGCCCTGGAAGAGCACTACAATTTACCCAGTGTCCCCTGGTGTCAGGAAAATCACATGACCGGATCTGAACCAAAAAGAATCCTTCAATATATTCTTGGAGTTATTAATAAAAATAACTGCTCTGTTGAAGGAAAAGTGCATGAAAACCTTTGTTGGGTGACCTTGATATTTTGTGATATTTCTTGGAGAAAAATGTTCAAAATAATATTCGTCTTGTATATACCCCCAAAACAAGAAGAAAAAAATTAAACCCCACAAAATGTTGTTAGAGGGTTTTCTTTCTTAGACGATCTTTTATTATTGCTGTTTGAGAGCTGTTGTTACACTGGGGAAGAGTAATGTAATCAAACCAATTGGCTGCCGGAGATCTTTTTTAATGCACTGCTTTGGACACACTACATATGCTCTGCAAATAAATACAGAATTAGTGTTCCTGTTGGAAACACTTAGTGAGAATGAGTGATTTGTCTTCCTTATGAAAGGTGCATATATTTCTTCTGTTAGCTGTTTATCAGACTGCTGTTTTTCTGCTTATGGATTCTGAGATGGGATTCATCATTTGTCAGCTTGTGAGCAGATGTTCTGGAGACAACCAAATTGATCACAAGGATGAACTGAACAGCAGTACCAATGTTGGAGGGCAGCCTTTACAAACTGTATCTCTCGCTTGTTCTGGGCCCTCCACCCTCTTCCTATTTTCAGTCATTAACTATCCTCCAGAAATTTACAGGAGGAAAGAAGAACCTTGTTCATGTGTGTGCAAGTTTGTTTTTATTTGGAAAGACACTCTCCAGTACAAGACAAAAAGAAGGCAAAGACTGAGCCTGTACTGAAGCATCTCTGCAGCAAACCGATCTATAAGGCTATGAGGGAAGGCAACATTTAGTATTTCTGGTCTTTTTTTAACAAAATAGAACAAAATCCCTAGCATGCAAAGTGCAGAATTATAACTCTTCAGGAAGCATTGCTTGCTGTTTTATCAAGCTGTTACTATGATGATTTACTTAATTGTTGTTTGTCTTGCATACGTATCAATGTTTCAGTGAAGTTGATGGGAAGCAAGAGATAACATGTTACTTGTCAAAACTGACTTTGAAAAGTTTGATTTGCTCTTAGCAGTTACAGGAAAGAACTGCTGGATCTGTGTTGATTACACAGCCATTAAGGACCTTTCTTGCCAAAAAGACCCTTCTTTTGCTCTTGTGTGCTGTGGAAAATTGTGGGCTGGTGCCAGAGGATCGAAGAGCTAAACACATGCTGCTGAAGAGCTACATGTGGCTTTCAAACCACAGGTTTCTGACCCCAGCCTTAAGTAATTAACAACAGCCTCTGGAATGATGCAGTACTCAGTAAGAATTGCTGGAAAAAATACCTCTCCTTCTTCAAAAAATGGAAAGGTTTGGAAGCCGACATTCTTTTTTATTTAGAGCCAAGAGCAGAAATGGAGTTCTTTGTAACCTTTNGCTCGCCTGGTGGATGAGGGAGCATATTGTTTTCAGTGCTCTACAAACAAGACTGATATAAGAAACGTGCACAGAAAAAGTTGAATATTTTTCCTTTAGAGACTGGAAATGCCATACATAGTTGTGTATTTAATACAGGTCTGAATGTTTACTGCAGCATGGGTTTGATATTTCATAATGCTTTCCTTCATTTATGCCAAAAAAAAGAGGATGGACTGCTTAACCTCTTTGATATCAGTAATGTTTCATGTTCTACTGAAGATGCACAAACACGAGGCTTTTGATACAGCAGCTGATGGAGTAAATATACATATAGCTAGCAGCTGAGATCACAAAATGCATACACCATTTGGCATACCAAGGCCTGATGTCTTGACAGACATGTAATGCTTGTGAAAGATGTGGTTTTGATGTGTTAAGAAACATGAGAGGTTCAATGCATAGTTTTTATTTCCTCATTTACTGGAGAGTGAAGAAAGGGTTGAGACGACAGGGAAGAACATATGTTCCAAGCCTGTTGTTCAGCTTGGGGTTGCTGGATGCTGTCAGCTATGTTTGTTACCACTGTATTGAAGCGCATTCATTGCAAATAGGGAATATCATAGGTAGGATTTTAAACCACAGTTTAAAAATTAAAAGGAGATTATCACATTTTAGGTGTGACTTTTAAGAGTTGTGTCTGTCCACACAGAAACAGCGTCCTTCAAAAGGTTTATTTGTGCTGTCTTGATGCACAGTCTGGTTTTCAGAAGGGTAAAAAGAATTACTTTTGAAGTTCACAAAAATTCAACATTTGCTTTTTTCCAAGCGCTTCTTGTGCTTACTTTAAAACCTGGAGTTTTGCAAGCTATCACAAAAGTCTCTGAGGAGTGGACTTTTTCACATGGCGAGAGGGGTGGATGGGGTTTGGTACCCACACAGGTCACAGAGGAAGAAACTCATCTGTAGTCTGACCAGCAGCAGGGGCTCTGGGAGTCTTCCGTGGGTGCCAGATTTCAGGAGCTATGTAGTGCTTATTGCCATGCTCTTTCGAGGTAGAAAGGCCTCTTGTATGTAAAAGCACCGCAGTTTTCTCCCTTGCCTGCCTTTCTAACTCAACACATACCAGATTCAGTCTGCATTGACTAAACTGTGCCGACTGGCCATGACTGAGAGCTTTCCATTTCTCCATGGACCTCTTCCTCTGTTCCCTAAATTGTTTTAGTTGCCTAGCACAGAGGCTTCATTCAGAGGTTTCTTTTATTGCTAGCTGCCTTTCCTTAAATGAATGAATATTAAACTCAGTGTTTTGCATTCAATTTTAAATTAATATCAGGCCCAGCTCTGTCTCTGACTCATTTGTATCAATAGCAATCCCTTCCAAAGAAGTTTCTAAATTCTAATGTTTTTATGTTTTTATCACAGTGCCAAACGTCAGATATTTTTCTCAGATGCCTTTTTTATGACTGGTGCTGGTTTTCTTAGGAGCTGAGGGTCCTCAGAATATCTTATGGCCTCTTTTTCAGTGTCTCAAATTGGGCACTCCAGACTGACACACAGAATTAATGGACACTTTGGAAATACAGCTTTTAATCTCTGTGCCCTAGTTTCCTCTTGTAAAATGCAGGTTTGTAATACTTGACTGCATCAGATGGGAATATGGGGTTGTGAGGATTAATTAGTTAATTTTTAAAAGTAGTTTACACATGTGAAGTGCCATATAAATGCTGATAGGAGTTCTTGCTGTTGCTGTTTTTTTTCCCTTCTGCCTTCTACCTTTCGTTAGTTAGTTTGACCTGGTTAAAGAGAAAAGAAATTAGTTATCCAGCCAAATTCTTTCTGTGCATTCCTTCCTATATGTCTAAGCTATCTTACGCCTTTTTTACTGTTCTTCTTCACCTTACTATATAAGGACTTTTCATGAAAGATTAATAGTTATAGTTATAACCAAGTGCTTGGGATTATCTGAAGGATTCTTGGGTCCTTCTCTTTCAAAGTAAAAATGCTGCTTCGGTTAGAAATTTTGTTGTTGAGTGGTTTCTTATTTTATTGATTTCCTTTACAAAGTAGAATTACTTGCAGTGGCATCTTCTTGGACAGAAAGTGGTAGTTTATTATATGGTAATAAGCTACGTCATCCCCAGGGCCTAATTCTTACCTAGTACTCAGAATGAACTGGGCACAGGAAGAATATGATTTATTCAGTGAAGTGAAGTAAACTTTTTAAAAAGAGCTGCTATGTGGTTTTAGGCAAATGGCTTAACCTAGACTTTTCACAGATGATTACTAACTGTATGTTCCTCATTTTCTGGGTGACTTGAGTTGAAACTATGGGATCTGATCTTCAAAAGTGCTAAACTCTCACAGATGCAATTGTAGTCAATGGGAACTATGCTTTGAACATGAGTGACAAAGTGCTAAAGACCCTGAACCACTGCAAATTGGGAGGCCTGAATTGTTGGTCGGTCTTGGCATTAACCTTTTTCTGCCTCAATTCCACCACTGTACAGTACACTTACTAATACCCTTCAGCTGACAGAAGTGGTAAAATGTAAGGTTTGTCAATATTTGCAACCTAAATAAATACTGGAGTAAGCAGCAATGAGAAGCTTCTGATATTTTTTGTTGTAAGTCTATTTTTAAATGGGGGGAAAACCACTCTTCTGTTAATTGGAATGTTTTCTACCAAAAAAAAAAAAAAAAGAAAAGAACTGTTTTTTGAACACTTATCTTACTCTGACTGAATGATGCAGGGATCCCATAGAATAAATAGTACTATGAACCTGTAGTTACAGACCATATTATAGTAGATGCAAACTGAGACCAAGGTAAAATGCCAACTTTTCAGCATTTCCTAACTTTGAAAAGCTTGACTTTGTAGCCTGACAAATGTTTCTAACACTCTTCTGAATTGTGCAAGTGCATCTTTTTGCATAACAAATCAAACTGCCAGGGATCATTGAGATTTGTAATGCACTCCATAGTTCTCTGCTACTTGAGTTAACTGAAAAATGGTTGCCATCTTTTGCATAGTAGTATGGTGCAGGCAGGGATTTGCTGATGGCCTTTGGTATCTTCTGACAGCAGGGTAGTGGTGGGCATTGGGAATCTCCATGCCAGGCTCTATAGGGAAGCATTTTCTAATGGGCATGGATTCTTCTGTCCTTCATTCTGCCTTCTCATCTGTACTGTGTCTTGTGTCAGTCTTTTTTCCTGTTTAAAATATCTAACAGAAACATTCCAATTGTGGAAAGTTGAACAAATCAAGAACCGTATGAAAAACCAGGTTTTATAAATGGGAAATACTGGATTATATTCATAGATGTTGCCTCATAGGTGTTACTTTCAATGTAAAATGTCTTTGCTGAAAGATCTGATGTATTTCTCAGTTGCGGTAGTTAGTTCTATGTATTATTGTTCGGTCCTGGGACCAGGATTGTAGTAATAACAAGGAACAAATGAATAAAGAAATGAATGGAAATCCCAGACGTCATGCTCCCATCTGCAGAATAGTAGGTGACCTCCCATTATAGAAGCAGATGTATTGCTCATGTTGTTGTTTAGCTCGTTGTTTGGGGCCTTGAATTGCTGAGAAGACTATGCTCAAATGTATACAGTCCTAAATTTTTAAAAAATGGCAGAATCCATACCAATTAATATACCCGAATGCCATGTGCATTTTCCAAATGAAATCCTTAACGTAGCTGTTTAAAATCTCATTCTTCCCGCCTTGTCACCACCATTTAGATGCAAAGATAAGGTGCAGAATAGCACTATAGCTGGTTTTTTTTAATAGAACGTGGGCACATTAAATGAATTACAGAGTTGCTCATGCTACTTGCAAGACATTCAAGGGTAGGAGTAAATGTTGTTTTTTTCCTGTCTTCTATTTTTACATGTGCAAGTTAGTTTTGTATTCACGAAAGTGAGAGACGGAGAACACCTGTGTTGAAGAGACACCTTTGCCAATGCACGCTGATTTTGCTCTTCAGAGCCCCAGCTATTTTCATCTTGGACCTCTCCTGAGAAGAAACTGCCAGATGTCAGCTTACTTTAAGCATTTTTTTAATTTTTTAAAAATTT
>VXAK01021889.1:6276-64758 GCA_013399435.1 Arenaria interpres
TTGGCAGTTCATTTAATTTTTTTTTTTGCAGGGTTTTTTTTTTTTTTTTGGCACAGAATTTTTGGCTAACAACAGGCTAATTTTTCCCTGATGTCTATGCATTCCTTAAAAGTTACATTCAAGATCAGTGAATAATATCCTGGGCAAAATTCGAAGACAATATGTGCTTCTCCTGACAGGTGTTTATCTATTCAACATATCCATCTATTCAGGTAAATACATTTCTATTATTTTTGTATTTTTAACTATTGTAGTTACCAAACCCTTCTCTGAAGATTTTCAAGACCCACCTTGATGCAGTCCTGAGTAATGTGCTCTAGGCAATCTTGCTTAGCAGGGGAGTTGGACTAGATGATTTCTGGAGGTCCCTTCCAACTCTGTTGAATCTGTGAATCTGTGTGAATCTGTAATTTTTAGCATTTAAAAATATCTTATTTAACCAAAGGGTAACTGTAAGAATTTTCAGCCACAAACAAAAAGTTTGAGAAAAATTATAAGAAACTTATAACTGAAATCCTAAAGGGTTTATATCTTAAATTTTTAAGTAGCTTTACCTGCAGTTGTCACTATGTAGTTCAGATAAATATAATTTATATATATAAATGCACAGATGAAACCAACAGTTTGTTTGCCAAAAGAAAACAAACAAGCAAACAAACAAACAATTAAATTTCAGGTCTATTTCAGGTCCATTTCAGGTAAAACAGTACCATTTTCTCTTTTTTTTAATCATCTCATTTTAATACTTGGTACAAATGTGTCAACCACTTTTATAGAGCAGGAAGAACATAATTTAACCTGTCAAAAGATGAAATTATTTTGAGAGGTTTCATGAGGGCGATTTCAGCAGGGGGTTGGAAACAGTTTAATATAAGAGTGTCTGCAATTAATAGAGTCGTATCTAGCTGGAGGGTTAATTTGTTGGGCTACTGTTGTCTGTCTGTCTTTCTCTTTAACAAACCCCCACGTTTTGGAAAATTCCTTTCATGAATCCCTTGTGTCCTCAATAACATAACAGAAATCGGCTTGAAGAGTTTACAGCACAAAAAGGTATTCCTTTCTATTTTTCTTTTCTAGTTATTAATGAATTAAGGCTTTCTGGTCAAGGAGGTTTAATTTAGTCTCAGGAGTGTGCATTTGGCAATAAATGAAGACTGTTTACACCATATTTCTGATCATTTAAATGATTTTAATTTTTTTTTTCATATGAACACTGAGAGTTTGTCTCTCAAACAAACACAACCATTTTTTTTCCTATAAGGAGTGGTGACCAATTTTGTATAAACAAAAAGATTGTTTTGCACTAAACCAGATATATGGTTTTTATCAAATTAATCAAACTTGCAGAGAGACAAAGGAAGAGTCTCAATGGAGTTCTCAATTAAGGGATTGTGCCAGTTCAGATTCTTAGATGAGAGCTTTTTTTAAAATATAAATTAGGTCCCCCAAATCTCTCAAGCATGTTAATATTATTCCTATTCCTTATAAAGTGCAAGTTCATTAGGGTAATGAAGTCAGGTGAGTAGAATCATAGAATCGTCTAAGTTGGAAGGGACCTTAAAGATCATCTAGTCCAGCCATCAACCTAACTCTGACAAAAAAATAAATAAGAAATAAGAAATGAAAAATTAACTAAACTATATTCCTGAGGACCCCCAGAAGGATTTGTATCAGAGAATTTAGATTTCTTAAAGCCCTGTTTTCAGTCACTGCTCATTCTACACTATATTTACATCATATTTAGTGGCTACTAAAATGTTCCTTTAATATGGTACCATTGATATTAAAACAGGGACTACTAAAAGAAGATATGTGGGTACTGCTTTATTTCCTGTTTACTTCATCACTCTCATCTCATCTCTAAAGCCCACATCAGAATTTTGCTCCTGACAAGAATCTTTGTATTTTCAATCAGCACATGCAGAGTGATGGAGAATTCTGACTGTGTTCAGCCACAACACAAGGAATGGATCCATCCTACATGCTATCTAGAAAACGTAGTTTATGCCAGTGGGAAGAAGCAATTGGACAAATGAAATTAGATACAGGAAGTAATGTGGTTCCAGCAGGTAAAAGAATTAGTCAAGTAGCAATGTGTGATGGGTTGACCTTGGCTGGATGCCAGATGCCCACCAACCCGCTCTGTCACTCAGCAGAATGGGGTGGGAATGCTAAAATGAATACGATGTTTCTTTATAAGATTACATTAATGAAAACTTTGTAGCTCTTTTTAGCTTAATTCTAAATTATTTAAAATTTTGGGGATGATTTCTAGAATAGCTAGAGGGTATATGTTGAAATAGCTGATAGGAAACAAAGTAGGTGAAAAAGATGAACTTAGTTTCAAGAAATCTTGAATTCTTAATTTACTGTAGATAAAGTAATCTTCATTTGGAAACCGCAGAGCTTTATTTTTTTGATCTTTAAATTTTGCAGAACAGTGTTGAGGAGGTCTTATGTTGGTCTTGATCATCTTCTGTAGGCATGAATAGAAAAGGTTGTATGGTCATAATGTTGGTTTGTACTTCCTAACCTGTCTTTTCAGGGACCGATATAATGCATTAGCCATTAATTAAATTGATTCTTCTCCTATTCCCCCCTCGCTCCCACCTTCTTTGTAAGGGTAGAAAATTACTCTATGCCTACTCGATGTGTGGACCTCTTGTTTTTCCCTTTTTGTCCTTTTTTTGTTTCAGTAGAGCAAGGAATCCTGAGCATAGAAAGGAATCCTGAAGTAGGAACTAGACATTCAGCTCAATATTTCAGCATTTTCTAATTTTCTGACAAGGGCTTATTCAAAGAACTCATCCTGACTTCCTGCTGTTCGAATGGCCCTCGGCACGCTTATATTGCTTCTTGTCTTTTGCCTTTAATAATTCATAGTAAGTAACGGCACAAAAAATACTGCTAACGCTTTTATTTGTCACTTCATTATATTAATCACTATTTTTATCTAGATCTGTGAGGGATCTTGAAAAGAATGCACCGTGGAACCAGGGCAAATAGATTTAGCAAGCGCAGATTCTTAAATAATGATTTGAATAATAGGACCTACATTTTTTTTTATTGCTTTACCTGGCAGTACAACTGCTTACTATTTTTCTGTGATGCATTTAAACAGGTTCTTTTCTGAGCGAGGGGTTAGTTAGCTGATACCTTTGTTCACTTGTATGAATGAAACCAGAATATCAGAAACCATCTGATAATCTTGAGCTCATTGTTACATAGACCTTAAGCACAGAAAATCAGGTTGAACAAACAATTAAAAATGACAGACTGCCAATGAGATAATGCCACTAACTTAACAACAATAATAATAACAATGGCGACTAATAATACTTCAGGAAACTGTGAAATTCATCTTATCTAAGAAGATGTACCAAAATGATGTATTTCAAAATGTTTGTCTCTGGATGAAGAGAGCTCAGGCCCAAATGAAAAGAAAAGAAAAAAAGAAAGAAGGAAAAGATGGAAGTCAATAGAACAAAATGCAGAAAAATCTTTTACAATGGAAGACAAAAGTGTTTGATGCTGAAACATATATCATAAATACATCATACAATTTCTGGAATGCATAGATTTACCCAAGTAGGTAACAAGTAAGTCTGTTATTACAGTCATAAGTCTTTTTGTTTTCCAAATACAATAAGGTTTGGGGCTTGTTTGAGTAATATGGAACAATTAATTTTAAAAATCTTGATGGTCCTAGTGTTTCTCAGCCTTTAATGAAGATGTTTTTATCACCTTACTAGAAAGGTCATTTCATACCGCAGGGCCTTTCTACTTATGCTACTTTACTGTTCTGCCAGACAGCAACAAGGAACAAAACATCCTTTCGGTGCAAGTGCGGATCAGACAAATGAAAGTACTTTTATATGCAGAACATCTGAATGAAAGATGACAACTGCTATCACTCTACATTTTGTTTGGTTGGTTCTTTTTGGGTATGGAGAGAATTTTGTAGGGATAGACTTTTTTCTGTGTTTCTTTTTATTCAATCCCAGTAGTGCAGAAGAAAAAAATCTCAAGCAGATCAAAAGCATTGCTTAAAATATTCCATAAGGTCGATCCCTTAAATATAATTATAAACCAATTTACTGCTATATACTATATTCTGTGTACTATGTACTATGAAGTCTCTATGTACCCCATATAAGGATGATTTTTATGTGCTTTGTGGTCAGCACTACCAGTGTTTTGGGGACTGGCTTTCTGCCTCCCCCCTCCTTGCCATCACTGATAGCAAAAGTTTGATTTTCTGTTTTGTGTGAAAAGACATAGTTTTGAAAGGTTCAGCATTCAAAGACAGATAGTCAAGTTAAAACCTTTTTTTTTTTTGTTTTACTGCAATACTATCCACAAAATCACGATGACCTTCTTGCAGTTTCCATTAAAAGAATTCAATCTCAGTCTCTCATATTCTGAATGTGAATGCAAACTCTTGTTTACAAGGAAGCAGAAATTGAAAATTCCTCCCATATCTACGGTAGTCATTAGTATTGTAGAAGTGATTAGTAAAAGCAAAACCTCCTCTGATACTCTGAGAAAGAACATACGACAATAGTTACAAAAAAATTTACTAGATCCATAAATTATGATTTTTAATGTTTTCTGGTATGACTAATTCTTCTTAAAGTAATGTATTTGAAATCCTGTGTCTTTTAAGAGAAGGTTCTTGGCTTATTATTTACAACATACTATCAATAACATTAATAAATTATATCCAGTTACATAGTTGCTAATGATATTTTTAGACACCTATTGTTTAAATAGAAAAAAAAAAAGATAAAAGAATAACCTTTTATAGCACCTTCATAAAGGTAAAGAATAGGCTTTGTGTAATAAAACTGTTTTTCAGTTTTTAAAAACAGTGCTGTAAAAGCTTAAAATCTTATATTTTTAGTAGCCTGTTGATTAAAAATCATACCTGAGTGACTGAGAAATTGCAGTGCATTGTATGAGAAAAGGCATTTCGGTCTTTAAGAGCTGAATATAACTTATTAGAATTATATTCTAGACTTTTAATTCCTGATTTACTACATCTGCAAACATTTTTCTACTTTAATGACATTTTTTAGAATTTATCAATTTTTTATTATTCCATTGGCTTTATTCCATATTGGTAATCTTAACACTTTTAAATAGTAGAAAGAATAATTATTTTGAAAGCACGAGTAATATTTTTTCATAAGCATGATCTTTGAGAAAAATACCTGTGTTTCAATCTATTTCTGAAGAAAACCTGTGTTGTCAAGCGTTGTTTTCTTCAAAGATTTGTAGATTGCAAAGACAAACCTTGCATTTTTTAGCAGTTCTTACTGAATGTTAAAAACTTTGCTCAATTTCTTATATCATTCTGGTTTATATAATGCCATAACATCAAAACACTGTGAACGGTTATTTGGCTGCTGCCTGTATCATACACTAATTTTTGTTTAAGCTTCACTGCCTCATAACAGCATCCAACAGCAAGGGGAGCTCTAGGACAAGTTGGAGTAAACTGAGAAACTAGTGAGAAATTAGAAATACTGTCAGGGAAAGACAGAGTTTGGAGACAGGATTTGGAATGGGGGAGGGACATAGCTGTTATTCACCGTAAGTGAGGCAGCCAGAGGTGTTTACGAAGTATATAAAAAAGATGAAAAACATGTAGGAAACGAAGAGAAGGAGCCAAGTGACTAAGTAGAAATGATCCAAACACTTTTAAAAAAAACCCAAGCTCACAATGCAGGATGTGCCAAACAGCTAAGAAAACCTAGATGATATAGTGTGTAGATAGTGGCTGGAATAAGTAGTAAATCATATGTAGATTGATCTATCTGGGATATAACAGCACCTGTGAATGACAAATATAATTTACTTCCAAGTAATGCTGAGGAAAACACTATACAAAGGGATGTTATACTGATTTTCACTCAAAGGCATGAAAATTGTATTAGATCATTTTGTCTATGTAGAAATAGTCTGTCATAAAGACACAGAGCTGGTTTATTTTCACAATTCTTTTTGTTAAGCTCAACTTCTTACCCAAATCTGAAAAAGGCTGTGATCTAGCAAGCATTAGATTTATAATAGCCTGTTAATTATCATTAACGTCAAGGTTCTAATTGAAACATTTTAAGAACACTTTCTGTTATTTACATCTATATATAGCATGTAGGTAATTGAAAAGTAGAGCACCGTGAGATATTAATTATACAAAATTGTTTGGCATGTACTAATTTTGGATTTATTTCACTAGTCCAGCAAAAGAAGCTCTATTTCTAGCCATTGCTATCTATATTGTAGGATTCAGCAAAAGCGTGTTTTCTTATCAAAGGCTGCCTAGTTCACAAACACCACACAGATGTGCATATGAAAATATATAAGTAGAGATATTGGCTGTAGGACTTTAGTGGCAGACAAGATTGTTTATTGCAACATATTGTTTTAGATATACTCTGCAAGAAAGAGGTGAGTTTTTTTCCAGGCAAGCAAGACAGTGGATGGCTACACCAGGAGCAGAAAAGAGTATATACCTCTATCTTTCTTGTCTCATTACCTGGACCATCAGTTAATGCTGACAATGCACATTTACACTGTAGACTGCTTTGTTACCAGCTTGTAACTGATTAAACTCCTGAGTCTGATGCACTTTAAATGTACAGAATTGAAAATCTTTAAGTCCTTCTCATAAAAACTGGAGAAACTAATTAACACCCAGAACAGAACACAAATTGTTAGACTGTGGTCTGTATGAAATCTTTTAAAAAAGTTTAGTACACCCTGTCCCAGGCCTTTGGGCAGAGTAAATGAATGCCTTTTTTCTCACTCAAATTTCATAGTCCAAGCTGAACAGGTCAAGAACTTTATGTACTTGAAATATAAACTTTTTTTTTCTACTCAAGACACAGCATATTAGTAATATTATCAAGTTTATTGAAAATCATCTGGAATGGAGCACACGATATCATTGAGCTTAAATAGAAGCATCCATGGAATAAATAGAGGTGTTCTGATAGAAATCAGATTAAATTAATGTGAGTTATTAAGTGTTTTTCCAATGTATTTCATAGTCCTCCCTACAGAGGACTGTCAGATCATGACTTATTTCAGTGAAATTTTTTAAACCAAAGTGCATATTATTAGAATACATACTAACCTTGCCCTTGCAGCTAAAAAGATTATGATAAATATACTAAAATTAGTTGAGCATACTACTGTGTTAATGACCAAGCTTGCCCTTCTTATACTGTCTGTGCTTTGATTTATATTAAAAGAAGTTTTTGCCCAGGAATGAAGGGTTTGATGTCTGAAAATTACATAACTTGACTTATTTTTCTTTCTTGGCTATGAATACTGAATTTTGGCAGAATGAGAAAGCAAATTTGGTTAGAAAATAAATGTTTAACTTGGATGTGAGACAAGTTACTTTCTGTTTGCATTAGTAGTTGTTACTTGGTTGGTTGTTCATTACTTGTAACTTTATTTAAAGAAACCAAACACCCTTTGCAAAATATTGTGTACAGTGATATACAAAGAAAAAGGTATGTCCTGTCATAAGGCATGAATGACTTTAAAGTGAAGATGAGAGTTTGTTTGCAGCCTGTGGGAATTAATAAAGAGAAACGACTAGCACTAATCTTACAGTACAGAAGTGTGCATGGCAAGCAGGATCAAAAGGTTCAGTATGGTGATTTTTGTTTATCCCAAGGAAATACGTTATAGAGAAATGTACGTATACATTTATCTATACTATATTGCTGTCTTACAGCTAAAAAAGAATAGAACATTTTGGCCTAACACTTCTATCTACTAGAAGTTTCTTAGCTACTTGTATTTTCAGACAAATACTGTGGATTGTGACATAAATTTACCCTAAACATTTTCTTTTATCTGATATGTTATTACATATGTAGAATTTATATCCCAAAAAAACAATTAGACACATACTGATTTGTACCAGATGAGAATGTATCTGTGAGTCCAGTTCAAAATGATCAAATATAGATGTAGTACAGATGTAGGTTCAGCAGGAGTGGCTCAAGGCAAGGGAGGATGCCCTAGTTACAATAAATTGGCTTGGTATAATAAAATAGTCTGGGATACATTTATATGAAAATGCACTACATGATAAGTCATCTGAGGTGTCAACTGGTAAAGATCTTACCATCTACTCTGCAGGTCCAACTTATCACAGAGTTGCATTTGGCCTCCATGAAGGTGTGATGGAAGTATCAGAAAACATTCTCTTAGACCAAGGTTATTTGTTTTGATTGATTTTGTTCTTTACTTGGGGGTTTTTTGACATCCTGGTGAGAATACAGGAAAGATTAAGATTTGTGAAAACTTCCTGGTGAAATTTTGATTCAATAGATTTCATAATAGATGAGCATATACTTTAGCTTCTGCTTGCTTCCTGATCATAGGAAATATGCTTCTAAATAGAAGTGGTACCAAGTGCAATTCATCAACTTAATAAGAAACTCTCATCACTCTGGTGTGTTGATTTAAACACATTTCCAAAAATCAAAACACTGAACATTCTTGTTACTAAATGCCAGCAGCTGATGACTTCATAAATCTTTCATTAATTTATTTTAAATTTCTTTTGACTTCATTCATCATTAACCTTATATTTCCATGTGATTCTATTTCAGCAGGAGTGGATGGAAGAGAGATTGATATTTTCACAATATTTTTCGATATAACAAACTGAAAAATCTAAAATAATCTTTCAGTCATGGTTGCATGCCCAACCTGACGCATCTAAACTTAAACATAGATACATTGAGTCACAGGAAGCCTGTGACCCATCCCTCATGGAGGCAGCTAAGGGCTATCAAAATGTTGACAAATATTTTTGTTATGAAAAATAAACTGAATGTGGCAATGTATGAATTCAATCAAAAGTGAGGAAGTTAAAGAGGAATATGACACAGCTCATGAGCTGTGTTACCAGGCTCAGCCATGTCTGTTTCTGAAATTCACTGTAAATACGAGGGGGAAAATTTGAAAGGCAATTTTCAATTTTAATTTGAGCCTTTTAAGCTTTATTTAGGCTTAATTAAGCCCTTTAGTTTACGCAATGTATTAATGTTATAATTTTACTGGCATATTAAAAAGTCCAGATTTTTTTTATCAGGGCCCAGTTGTGTCATACACAACTAAGACAGAATGATTGGTTATAAATTTTTATATCATCAACTATTTGGAAATTGAAAATATTAAATAATATAAACCAGAAAAAACTAAGTTTGACAGATCTCCTTTAAAAAAATTCCATCATTCCTGCACTCTATTTCTACAGTGGGGAATTTGTACTAGCCTCAGAGTCTTTAACTGACATAAAATCCCATTATATGTGAAAGAGCTACATTAAAAAGGTATATATCATGAGGTTATTTAATTTATTTGTCTATGTGGCAGGGGGTGGATTTTTTATTTGTTTATTTAAAGCCTGATCCCGTTTCTTTTCAGAACAGGATTCAGTCAAGACCTGATGAAAAATGTGTTTATTTATTTTTTTATTTTCTCACCCACATAAGCAGGTAAACGATCTACTGGTTTGGAGACTAAATGTAAAAGCAACAGACACTGCTGCAATCCGGATGGCCATAACTGAATCCTGAACTAGCTTCACTGGTCTTAGAAAATGCTATCTTTGGCCTCTCTGGTTTCCACTGAGAGGTGTTTCTACAAGAAACTTGTTCCTCCTGAACCTTTTCAGGGTTCTTGTACCCTCTGCTTGGGCGTACCTTTCCAGTTAGTTCAAGTGGGGAGTTCAGGATGCCTCTTGTCCTCTCACAATCTTCGTGCTTGCTGACATCTCTCAAGGGAGACTTCTCTGGCCAAACCAGTTCTCATGGCAGAGTGCCTTGCTGGGATTTCAGTCTCCTGAATTTGAGCAATCCTTGGAGACTAAGCCAGTAGGCCCTTTTAACATTCCTGATAAATACATACAAGGTTATCTCAAAAGGTCCATACTACCAGCCATAATACTGGGGAAAAGGGGAGGGCAATTTTTACTTAGTCATGGGTACTGTTAAGGAAATGGTTACTAGATTTGAAATTAGAAATATAGACAAATATAGAAATATAGACAAATAGGCCTGTGTAGGGATTCTGGGCTAAGAAGATATTATTTGTGATGTTGTTAGATCAGGGACATGCATAGATAAGTCACGTCTCTAGGCAGAGTCTTCCTGCACAGGAATAATTTCTTAGAGCATTGTTCCAGGGCACAATTTGCTTCAGTGATGAAGCTGTTGTCAACCTCTGAAAACATATTCCTACCCTGGCATGGAGATTTGCCTCCCTCTTTGTACTGTCTACACAAGTACTTGGAAAACCACCCTGTAATATTCCATAGTATGTAAATACTACCCTCTGCCCGCTCTTAATGGAGAGTTAAACTGAATCAGTGCAGTAATTTTATTGATAGAGTAGACTTCCAAAAAGATGTTATGCACAGAGAGCAGCAACGTGACACAGGTAAGGAGCAGCCACTGGGAATGAAAGGGTTGAAAACTTTTAAAGAGGGCAACTCACTAAAGACAACGTATTATTAAATAAATGCTCAGAAATTTCTCATCTGTATCTTTTTTACTGATTGAACAGCCCACTGAGTGCAGGTGTATTTCTGTGTGTTTCCTTCTGCTTTCCTCTGCTCAGTTGGAGTGCTGTGTCCAGTTCTGGGCTCCCCAGTACAAGAAGGTTAGGTACATACTGGAGCAAGTCCAGCACAGGACCACAAATATAATTAAGGGACTGGAGCACCTTTCCTAAGAGGAAAGGCTGAGAGAGCTGGAACTGTTCCAGCTGGAACAGATTTAAAAGAAAAAAAGGCAAAATTTATGTTATTGGAAGGAGTTGTTATTAACTGTTGTAATGGTGAAAATGTTTATCTTTGTATAAAAAATTAGAATATTGAAAAAGGCTGAGGTAAAATGGAAGTAAAAGTCTTTGTTTGGTTTTTTTCTTTACATTTTGAATTATTTTTGGTTTTGAAGTCTCAAAATTCAAAATGTAATTTTTTTCTACGTCCTCTTTAAGCATATTGAACACCAATTTTCCCTTGGTCTCCACAGGTGACTTTCCTAAATATGAAAGCTAGTCAATTATTCCTGTGCTAAATTAGTCAGTAATCAACAAAATGGCCTTTCTTCTTATCCCATACTACCTAAGAGACTTTGAAGATCCTTATTGATAGCCTTTTGGTAATTCATTGTGCTATAGCAAACATCATTCCTATGTCCATTCCTGCTTCCCTTAGTGAGAACCCATACATGTATGAGACACAATTTCCTCTCACAAAACTCTGTCAGCTTTTCCCCATTCTATAATAAATCTACCTATTCTTTATTGTATTCTCTAACAGTTTAACTAGGCTCTCTGGGACACGATTTCCTGACCAATACTTTAAAACTGTTATTTATTTTTTTTTAAAGACATTATATTTACTGTCTTCCATGTCTCCAGCATTTTGGGTTGTGAGATATTTTTCTGAAAAGTAATGACAAAGAAATATTTACTTTTTCCTATTAAAAAGTCTGTATATTCTCTCATCTTATTTTTTTTTCTTCTGTAACTGTCTTGTGTTCATAGAAAAGGGCCTTGAAACTCATAATCAAACTTATCTTCATTTAGAAAATATTTCAGTCTTAAACATATTGTAGGTTTCTAAAGATTTACATATTTATAGTTTACAAAGAAGCGTAAGAACAATAGTGGGAAGAGATTTTTCCAAGTCTCAATGACTCACAAGTCTGACTCACAAATTCAGAATGTGAGAAACAAGTTCTCAAGGATCTAGTTCCTCTAGATGCTTGGTTTTATTGTTTTGTTTTGGTTTGGTTTTTTTCTGGATTTCTGGGTCCTTCTCAATGTTTTCTATGTTCAGGTTGTTTACAGAAAGCTTTTTACTGTGCCATTTCCAGCTTGCATTGGCTTCACTAATACTAATGTATTCCTCTGACAGTATATTAATATGAAAATGACAGGCCATAAGCCTAAAACTCTTTAAGAAATGAAATAAATTAAAAATAATTTATTCAAAGACAGAATTTGTTCATATACATATTTCTGTACTGGTCAGTGGGACCACTTACTCTAGAAAAAAAATATGGATTTAGATATCCTACAGTTTTATATAGTGCTAGATTGAGTGGAAGATGTTTCTCTACACGTAAAGTCTTACGTAAATGTGGGAATTATTACCAATGTTCACCCGCTGAATGTCAGTTAAGAATCACTAAAGAAAGACTGCAGGGAAAAAATGCAGCAAATCACTTCATCATTTACAACCATAAGCCTGAATTATTTTACGGTAATGTATTATTTCTTAGCTACTGTAAAAAGACATTTTCTGCAGCTTAAATTTTGAAGTGGTTACATACAGCCAGCTTAATTATAAACCTACTCCCTCCAAATACATTTGGACTGATTTTCTTTTTCCTAAAAATTTGTAACTTAGGCAAAGGGGAAGGTGAAAGTTTGAAGACAATTTGTGAAATGCTTTTTGAGCTACAGGCCAAAAAAATCTAGCCTATTATGAAATGATGACCTTTGCCCAATGTTCTTTTTCTGCCCAGTGCTTGAAAGCTCCTTATTATTAGACCTTTAGGTTTCTTCTGTACTAAAATCTCTGTTTGACATCATCCAGAGACTATTGTTGAGTAGAAGTATTTGAAATTTATCAAAGTGAGGTTTATATTTTGTATCATCCTTGTTGCCATTTCTTGGATAGTTGCACACTTCTCAGTGCTCATATGAGATACATTTTTTGGAAATCAGTAAGGAAAATATTCAGGGGGTGGTATTTTTTGATGTTATTTGTTTTAGTAGGAAGAAAATCTGGCAAATTTGCATTGTTTCTTTTCCCAAAAGAGAAGGAACACGTGGCTCCAGCTAAACAATGTATTTTTTTAAACTCATGAAACAGAGGCCTGTGTTTATGAAAAATGTGGGTTCCACCTTTGCAGGTGTATGTTACAATTTAAATGTTGTGATATAGTTTAATGTTATAGTATAAGTACATTATTTACCAATGAATCCTACTGTGAGTGTAACTTCTGTTTTTCCTGTAATACCAAAGATACTTTCAAATCATAAACCAAGGTAACTAGATTGGTTCTGGGAAAGCTGAATAAATCTTATTACAAAACTTCCTCTTTTGAAGCTCTCTGCTTTAAAACAATGACAATTAACCAACATTTCTGAAAGAGAAATTGTTAGAAAATTTTATGAGAAATGTATGCAATGAAACAATTTTCTTCTCAAAGTCTTCATTCTACCAATTAAGTAACTGAAATAACATCAATTTATATCATATCTTCATAGTAGGATCATGACGTCTGAAAACTGCATGAAACAGAAATCAGTTATTGAATGTAATTTATTTGTTCTTTTGGCTTTCCTTAAAATACAATTTGTAGGTTTACTGAAGTATTTTTTATTAATGCATATTTATATGAACATAAATTCCCTGCTTTCCTCAATTTCTTTCTTCTACCTGATGTTTGCCCTGTGTCTCCATTTTTCTCTACATTATACGGTGGTGAAAGGACTGAGAGCAGAATGTTGAGATCAACAAAAAACTTAGAGGCTTTTTGTGCCTAAACCTGAAACCAGTCATCACTCCTGTTACCTTCTTGGCTGGACCACCTGTACAAGACACGTCTATTGCTGTGAGGGTATTTATGAGAGATTACAGACAGAAGAAAATGTAGAAAAGTGTCACTGTGGAAAATAAAAAGAAAAAAAAAAAGAAAAGTGTATGAGGACTTCTCCACTAGTAAAGGAGAAGGTTACGGAGAATAATTGTTCATATAATATTTTATGAGACGTTTTGAAATATATAAAGGCTATTTAAATCCTAAAGAACCATTTCATTACCAGGAGACAGAAGAATCTAATATCTTTCAATCTTGATCTCTGTTTGAGAGCTGGAAAACTGTTGTCACTAAAAACAGGAGAGAGTAATGTGAGTGTAGCCAGTTTGTGTGAAAAGAATATGGTCTAGTGGGAGGTGCCCTGGTCTCGTGGGAGGTGTCCCTGCCCATTGCAGGGGGGTTGGAACTTGATGACCTTTAAAGTCACTTCCAACTCTAACCATTCTATGATTCTATGAATATCTGAAAGTGTCTGAGAGGGCATTTGATCAACACACATATGACCAAGAACTGGGGATGACCATCAAATGTTCCAGAAGAAGGTGTGCATATGCATGAATGTATGTTTGTGTGTGGTTAAAGATGTTATGGGTAAGTTATAGGAGGCCGTTTAGAAGGCTGTAGGCGTTCAATTCATAAGAATTGAAGCGAGAGATTTTTCCTTGCAGATTCAACCACTGCTTTATGCAAGCAAAGAAATAAACCCAAGCACTGAAACTGTTTTCCACCTGTGTACATTGAAGTTGGTTTCAATTTCCAATCATTTACGATTTATATTTTTGTACATATTATGCGTTTATGACAGTTGCATATTTTTGTCTGTCCTAAATTCCCACTGTTTAGTGTGTAGCAATGTTAGGTTTTTCAGTGATATGACTGGGAATTTAAAAGAATTTTACACATTCTCTACCTTTATGCCTAATTCAAGTGTCTCATGAGAGAATAATAAATCAATGTGTTTTATCTAGTGGGATGTGTAACCAAATAAGAACAAGCAGCTTTATTATAGCTAAGTGGCTAATAGTCTAAATTACTACTGTCTGTTTACTACAATAATATTGACCTTAAATAGTCTGACCGTGTCCCTAACTCTTAGATTGTTAAAAAAAAAAGAATAATTACAGTGAAGGAACATGTTTATTTTAATAATAGAATCTACCTTCGATACGTTCGTGTTAAGCATTTTGCACCTGAATCTCAGCCTTGTTAGCATAAATTTCATTAAGTGCTCTTCTTCTTTCATTCCAAAGAGAGGCAGAACATATTTTAGATTAAGCAGTAAGTTTGTACTACAGATTCATAGTAGACGATAAAAATGCTGAAAATAAGCAAGTCTGGAATCAACAACTGGGAAAAGAATGTAATGGTGATGAAAAAATTGAGAACAATGATGACAAGCTTTTTGTCTACATAACAATTCTTCCATATCACAAAAGATCAAGAAGTATTAAAGAAATGGGTCTTAACATCAGTGGAACTAAAGCAATCAAAGGAAATACTTAGTAAGCTTATACTAGTGGGGTTTTTTGTTTGTTTGCTTATTCTTAATAGCTGTGGTTTTTTCTCCAGTCTCCTGAAAATTAATGACAAGTTGTTTCTAAGTTACAATTACTGGCTGTGCTACGTCTTCCATGGACAGCTATCTGAAGTTGACAATGCTTTATATATAGAACTTTCCAGTCACTTGTCACAGTGTTGAGGTTTTTGTTCATTTTATCTTTTTTCTGTGAGTGTATACTGCAGTTTTCCTAAAGTTTGTGTTGTGAATGAAATTTGTCAGGCATTTGATGACAGTTGCTTGAATTTAATCAAAGGCAGCAGGAGGCCTGAATGCATGAGCAAGGAGCTGCTGACTGAACTCACACCCACAAAGGAAGCACACAAGAGGTGGAAGCAGGGGCAGGTGACCCAGGAGGAGCATGGAGGTGTTGTCCAGTCCTGTGGGGATGATGGGGTTAGAAAAGCCAAGGCCAACCTGGAGTTAAATCTGGCAAGGCATGAGAAAGGCAACGAGTAGGATTCTACTGTACGTAACATTGGAATACCCATTTTTATTAAAATAAATGAAAAGCTGGGGAGAAAAAAAGCTGACAACAATATTATTCTGTTTGAGAGGGCCTAATTGTATCCTTTCTTCTTTCCTTCTCTTTTTCTAATTGCCTTGAACAAATTGCCTCTGCTTTGTTTTTGAGTTGTTCCTCCTGCTTGCCAATGCTGCCGAGAGTCTAAGAATTGAGTTGGTTTTTTAAGAGACTTTTAAAAGTAAAGAAAGAATGCTGTCCCACAAGATAAGCTTGTGGGATAGGATAGATTTTGTTTGAAAGATACAATCTAGAAATGTAGCAGAGGGAGAAGTTATCATGTATTAAATACTGTGTAATATATACATTGAGAAAGACAGTAGTCACTTGAAATTTGGAAAGCCTGATAATTTGAGAAGCAACAAATACTGTTCTTTTGCGGCTCTGCAAGCTCCCTGATTTTACTGAATATAGAGAAGATATAGACAAAAAATTTGAAATAAGGCAAACAAGTGGCCAAAACCAGAGGAGGAATATTATTTTTTAAAATCATTGAATCATTGACTAATTTATTTTAAGGGAACTGTGCGGTCATCTAATTTAGCTTCTGCCTGAGACTGGGTCTAGCTGAAGCAGGTTGCTCAGGGCCTTGCCCTGAGAATGAGCACATCCAGAAATGAAGAGAGTGATACTAGTCAAGAAGAAATGGTAAAATTTGCAAGATGCAAATACATTCAAAAACATATCCTGATTTATTCCTCTGGTAACCCCACAAAAATCTAACTGTATTTTTGAATAATGACTTCATTCTTTCAAGAAACAAGGTTGTTATTTTTTGAGAGACCTTAAGTCAGAACTGGCTATATTTTTTTTTTCTTTCTTTTGCTCCTTTCACTATTAATTACATTGTAAGAAGCAACCTGATTGTAGTCAATACACCAAAAATGTTGCTTTCTAACTTTTTAGAGTTTTAACATAACTCAGTCATGTAGACTTCTTGCTATAGGTCAGTATATTAAAATGGAGAATAAGATGTTAAACTCTCCTTTTTCTAGATATTCCACTTCAGGAGCAAGCAGCAAAACATATTTAGTGGCATTCCTCAACAGCAATTTGTTTCATGAGAAAAATGCCATTGATTTTTCTGACAAATATATCTCTCTCTTTCCAGTCTTTCATAAAAATCAGTACCACTAGCAAAAGAATTGAAGATGCAAAGCAGAGCATACACAAGTGTAAAATAAGGTTATCCCTTCAATATTTATTCCAGTTTGATTAAATTATGGAACCATTTACTTTCAGTGCTAGACGACAGAATCTGTTTGTTGGTTTGTTTTTTTTTTAATGGAAAATGTGAAGTGTATTATTTTGCAATCTCCATTGCTAAAAAAAAATATTGTTGCCAGTCTTAGTCATTTAACATTTTCTGTATGGCAAAACGAAAAGTCTTCTGTTGACATGGAAATTTTTTGATACCCAAAATACAAAGCTTACAATAGAACAGTGTACTTCTTTAGCAATTCCTGCAAAGCTTACAACCTTCAAGACTCAAATTTTAAACACTTAGAAAAGAGAAATGTTTTGTTGAGAAAATAAAATGACAAATTGCTGATTGCACTAAGATCATGAACATAAACTCCTTCAGACTGTAATGCTTTTGAGCTCCGTAAACTTCTTTTTTGTCATAATACTTCTACCTTGCAATTTTCAGTCTTGAAAATGTTTCAATATCTGCTCAGCCTAACTTTGGAAAAACACCTAAATATGTTATAAAATGACAGCTCTTCAATAAAAAATGAAGCTTCATAACTTGCAGAACACAAAACAATTTTATTATGCAAGCTGTTTCTACCTTCTGGTCCCCTTTTTTTTTTCGGCTAGGTAAGGTTTAAGAAAGACAAAATCTGTTCTGTCCCAAATTTTCAGTTTACAGCCTGAAGAGAATCATAGTTTATCTAATTTTGCTTGAAAACAAATGCATTCCCAGCTCATCTGATAACATGCAAACCATTTTTTTCAGGAGAGCATGCATACATAAGACGTGAAGATGATCTCTGGTAAGCCTTTAGTGTTCAATAACAGAGAAACTGTTGCAATAGATCAGTAATTGTATTTATTTATTATTAACATAACGCTAATAATCTATTTAAAAGTAGATTTTCATATAGCATGAATTATTTTATTGCCAATTACTTTAAATGGTGCTGAATTAATTTATACCAAGAAGGTGAATCAATCCGAGGGGTTATATGATGGTTTTTCTTTGTTTATTCTAAGGACCAGAGAGTCCTGTAGAAAATTGAAGAGCCAGTAAAATGCAACTTTGTTATTCAAGACAAATCATGTCCATACTTGAAGAGAAGTGTCATCCGACTGATTAAATATTTCAAATATATATATCTTTATATGTTCAGGAGGAAAGAATACAAGAAGATTGTGAAAAATTTAATTAATCAATGTTGTAGTGACAATATATCAGAAGATTCTGTTCTGCCTGCATGGCAATATAGCCAAAAAAGTTATATTAAAACCCATTAAATAATAATTCTTCACAAAACTTTTAAAATATGGAACTTGCTAGAAGGGTAGTTTTTTGACAACTGTAATTTAATTATGCTCAAAAAGGGGAAGATGTGTTTATGTTTAGTATAGAATGGATATATGCATGTGCATGTGTGTGTGTAAAGCTCGTATTCACTGTAATGTGACTAAGGTTGACTTTCACTTCTCTTTTTAGAAGAATAAGTTCACCGTTATTGAAACTCAAATGCATAGCAGAAGTATGAATATGTTTGACTACTTATAAAATGTTGCAGCGAAATACGTTGTGGAAGCCATTTTAAATCTTTTTCTTTAGGCTGTAAGCCATTTTCTTGCTGCCAGATATGTCCCATAGATGCTTACGGAAAAGTGCTCTACCATTCTCTGAAATAGCTGATTTTAGTTATTCTTAGAGACTGGCTACTAGTACAGACAAAAACATTTGGTCTGATCCAGTATGAGAATACAGTCAGTTTCTTCAGGTTGCGATAAACCCCAGGTCTTACAGTGAAATCTTTATTTCCTCTTGCTTTATTAGCATAAATATTAAGTTTTAGTATGTTATTAGCTTCACTGATTTCAAAAGGAATTTTGCTTACTTAAATTTGTCCTTTCTGCTAATATATTTTTTTTCTTATTTTATATTCTGAAAGAGTATGCTTAAAAGCTAGTATCTTCCGTTATTATTGAGAGTAAACCAACATACCACCAATATATAAATAGCTAACAAAGTTTGTTTAGATGCTTATTGATTTAGTAAAGGGGTTTCTATATCACTATTTGAATATAGAAATTTTGTATTTTGTATTTACAGAGAGAATTACTATGATGATTAAAGGAACTGAAGACTTTTTTTTCCTTGATAACTTCCTCAACAGAGATTATAACTTTCTGTTTGAATAGCTGTTGATAGACTTCATTCGCTAATGAATGTCTAATTCCTGTGAAACCCACTGGTACATTAGGCCTGTGACATCCAGTGGCAATTAATTCCACAGTTTAGTATGAAAGAAAAATACATTTTGTTTCTTTTAACCTGCTGATTGAAAATTTCATTGAAAGACCACTCTTCTAATCTTGTAAGAAATAAAATCATGTCATAATAATAATTCTGTGTATGTCCTCATCCAACTCTTTCCTTTTCTATTCAGATGAAAGCTCCTAGATTTTTATCGACATTTTCTTCCAGAATCTATATTTTGTCATTTCTAACTTCTTTGTTATATCACGTCCTTCTTGAGGTGACCAGAATTGAATGTAGCATGATTATGAATCTGCACATTTTGCTTATGTCTCTTATTCTGCATTCTGTTCCATTCCTGAGGCTTTCTGACATCCTGTTTGCCCTCAAGGCTCCTCGTGCATGTGCTTGACGTGACTCATAGAGAATGGTGGGTTTGTATTTTGAATGTTTCTCTCTGCAACAAAATAGCTTCTTGCTATGTACATGAAATGAATGAAAACATGTCTTTCAATGATTTTGGTGCGATACATAAATACATATATGTGTGTATATATATATATAAGATATATAGCATAAAAGACAGTAGATATCTATTTGGACCAGCAGAAAAATCTTGAAGGAAAGCATTTATGCTCCTGAACCTTTGACAGTGTAATGAAAAGGAAGCAGTTTGGCTACACCATACTTTCTAATAGATAAGCTGCAATTCATTCATATCTCAAAATATGAAATCTTAGCAACAGATAATACACTTGAAATAGTGTTTAGAAATTTCTGCTTTGTGAGTAAAATAATGCATAATTTAAACCAGAAACTTTTACTTGTGTGATAAAGAGTGTGTACAGTGTTTCCAGTTCAAATTACCTGCTATAGAATAACATGCTAAAACACAGTTGTAGCTTCGTAATTTTGTGTTGAAATGCTTTAAAGTTAATCCTTTGTTACAGGACGAAAAATGATTTCATCAGTATCTAGGTCATCTCTGAAATCTCTTATTATTAGTATAATTATTTCTATGCTTATATAATACATGTTATGAGATTTCTGAGATCTATTTTGTAACATAAAGTTGTTTTCATCACTGTCCACTGGATCAAGAATTACAATGTCGGACTTTTTAACATCATGAGCCTTTCCGTGTTGTTAGATAATGTTATTCAATTTTATTAATATTTTCTATATTTTGGAGAAATATTTCTACCCAAGGGTATAGACTTTACATGTTACACTTCATATATACCATCAGAAACTATTTTTCTGTGTTGTATTAAGATTGCAATTCCAGTCTCCTAAATCATAATCATGTAATTTATGTAACATAATTATGTAACTTTCAGTGCCCTACAAAGTTCATGATCCACCACATTATACCTTTGTCTAAAGCATTTGTAAAAATGTTAGAAATAACGATTTCATCATTAATTTTTGATCTAACACACATAAAATGCATATCTTTAATTTCAGACCTGCCAGCTTTCATTTTTTCCTGGAATTCATAGCTTAACCAAAAAATTAAACTGCCTCTACAGCTATTCTTTTCAAATTTTGCCAGAAGATTTGGGAAAATAAAACCAAAGAGTCCAGAATTCTGAAATGCGATTATCTGTGTTCGATTCAAAATCTTAGCTATTTCATGTCAATGATATATTTTCAGAAGTTGGTTCTGAAGCATCAGTCTTTTTAGCTACTCGTGACTGTGAAAGCTGATGTCCCCTCAGATTCTTTATGTTCAGAATTACTTTACACTTTGTGCTCCATTCTCTCTTCCCATACAGCTCCGTAAAGAGATGGTATTGGGAATGGGGGAAGGCTACCATGGTTTAATATGGAGATATTTGAGCTTTCAAAGCCATTTGGATTGCATTGGAGGACACAACTGGGGTAAGGAGAATAAAATGTGATGAAATCTCATTCCTAGTTTTTTTCAAGCTTAATTCTCTCCTCACTACTCTGCCTCAATAATTCTTCGACCCACACCAAGCTTTATCTTGGGGAAATTAGTTGGTTCCCTCTGAAGAACAACCCTAATGAACGAAAATATACATAGTGTGCTTGATCAGAGACCCAGGACCAAGGAATGTATCAGTATCCTAAGTTATTGGACATTATAGATGAATGTAAATCCTAGAAATGAATAGAGTTCATTTTTTTCATAGGAACAAAAATCAAATGATACAGTTTAATTAATTTCAAGTTCCAGTTTTCTCCCCATGTTGATCCCCCAGTAATAAATTTATCATTTTATATACCAAGAAACAGAAATTAAAGAAGAAAACCATCAAAACCATGACGTAGCAGTGACTTAATGAGAATGACTTCTGATGAGAAAACAGAACATGCAGGCAGTTTTTATCTTATTCTAAAGCGTAATTACTTAAAATTGATTCTAGGCATCTTCAATATTTTTTTTTTCCCTTCAGACCAGCAAAAACTAAAATAAGACTGGTATTATGGCAGAAATACACCCCTTGGTTTGTTTGCTTTCTTACTTTTTAAATTGCCAGTTTATAAGGCAATTAGAAAAACAATATCACAGCAAGACTGAAACAGTATTAGCATTAGTAGCTTGAAGTCAAAGAAAAGATACAAAATGTATTTCTCATTGTTTTGGCATATAAATAGGCATCTACTCCACCTGAAATGACTGATGGAGATGTCTCCAAACTATACCAATTTAATAATTTTATTTTTCACAAAATATTTGTCATTTCGTCTTCTACTGCATTCACTGAATTTCACTGAATTTCACTGAATTTTTTTGGAGTTGGAAGGGACCATAGAGATCGTCTAGTCCAACTCCCCTGCCGAAGCAGGATTGCCCAGAGCTAGAGCATGTTACTCAGGACGGCAAGCAGGCAGGTCTTGAAGATCTCCAAAAAAGGGGACTCCAAGACCTCCCTGGGCAGGTCGTGGAGCTGCTTACATAGCTGTATGGTATAGTACAGTTATGTATGTACAGCTTACATAGCTGTATGGTATAGTACACAAGTAATAGAGTACAATATAACTAATGATTTTTTATAGATCTCTGAAATGTATTATTAAAACGGCATAGATGAATAAAATTTTAAAAATAGATGAATAAAATTGTGTATATGTTGCATGTATATATGTATTTGCATACAGTCATATCAACATGCATGTGTGCATTAGTATGTAATACAAGTTTAAACGTAACAATGAAAGCTAAATATGTTTAGTTTTTTGAAACTCTTTTGTATGCCAGGACTTAACTTCAAACTATGTAATTCCCATGGGCGTAGACAATATTAAGATATATTTCAGCCTAAAGGACATTTTCATTAGCTGGCCTCAGCTGTCAGAGACTTTAGAAACACTTTAAAGTGAAATAGAAATTACTGAGTTATAGTTTTAGCAATGCACATAAAAGCATTTGGTTTTAGAATCAGGACTTGTCTTGATTTCACCAGGCATCTGTCTTGCTGCTTCTTCAGGATTATTCTGGTTCCATCAGCCACCTTTCCCACCCGCTCAATCTTACAGATACTACTACTTTTTCCTGTACCCTGTTCATAAAAGCACTTGATGGGTTTCCCTTTGTTCCTCTGGGAATATGGCTATTTTTTTATCTATTTATGCTTAGCTGTTACAAAATGTTATTAGTGTTATACAATAGTTAGTGGTTACACAGAATCAATGTTACAGAGTACTTATACAGTGATTACATTATCTGAGTGCTTATGCATAAAAGTCAAACACATGCTAATATTTAATTTAGTGTGCTTCTATTTTGTTAGCCCAATAGCCCATTGCTTTGGCTACAGTCCCCTCCTGCATGGTCTGAGACAAGACACTTCATTTTGTGTCTCTGCCATATGTTTTTACGTGTCTAGTTTATATGCATGTGGCAATTTGCATTAAATTTCTGGAGCTGACTTTCACTCAGCAGTTGCATGTACAGTGACTTTTAAAGTTATGCAGTCCAAGCATACCTTATACTTCTAATATTTATATAGTAAATACATCCTTTAATATAATAAAAATCTATTGATTATGCTTTATGTAATTCACTATCTCATTTTTTTAATGATTTCATAAAATTTTACCCCCCCTTGTATTTTCCTTCCTCCAGTGTCTGAGTATCCATTACTACTACCAAAAGAGAGGCTCAATTTTTATTTCAGTCAAAACTGAAGCACAGAACATAGAAACTCCAAGCTTTGCTCATTATTTGGGTTATTTCATACCTAACTTCCTAACAGTCTTTGATCTTGCCAGTGTAATATCCTTGCAGTATATTAGGGATGTGATGAAACAGAATCTCCTAATTTAAAATAAGTGGCTCCCAATGCACAGGTAATTGGGTCTAAATAATTTTAGACCCACTTACACCTTGCAGCTACATCTATCAGAAAGACTCAGGAGACTTGCATAAAGTACTGAATAAAACTAAACTCTTCTAGTGCACTAGTTAACAGTACTAGCAGAAAGAGAAAATTGCTAGAATGTGTCAGTTACGTCTCATCATTGATCAAGAATATGCAGGTTTATTAATTAAATAGCACATAGAACATAATCCATTTAAGGAAGAAGAAAAGAAGTGAAGTCTGAGCATCATTAAGATTTCACTTAATGATGGATACTTTTGAGAAAAAAACATGTTCTTTTTCATCTAATCTGGTCTTTCTCATAAAATAAAATAAGGTAAAATAAAATAAATAAAATAAAATAAAGCTGCAGAGCTTCTTACATCTGTATTTTACTTCCCATCTAGTTCATCTGCCTTTTGCCTTTAGAGTGCTGACACATTCATCTGAGTCAGCAAATGTTTGTATGATTTCATCCTTTTTTATCCTGTTGCTCCATCTTTCTCCTGTACATAACAACCCCCCCTCATTCCTCACCTGTCATGTTATATTTTGCCCTTTGTATCATCTTCTGCCTATCTCTGAATTACAGGCTCCTAATTGCCTCCTTGCCTATCATGCTGTCCTAATTTCTTACACATTACTTCTTCATCCTGTTTCTTAAATGCACTCTTCTGTCCTTCAGCTCTGCATTCATTTGAATATTTGTGTGATTGGGTTTGTTTGCTGTTGTTTTTTCTCTTAGCCTGGGGTTGAAAATAGGTTGGAAAATTCACAAGGACATAGCCAGTGGAAGCTCTTGCTTGAATCAAACATGCTATGAAATGACAGACTTTCTGAAGTTTTCCTACTGTATTTAAAATGCTAGGAGTTTTGAAGGCGTAAAGGAAAGGAAACTGTACAACAAATCCTAACAAGATACAGACTCCCTTGTGTTACTCAGCTCCACAGAGGGCTGTGCTATCAATGGAATACAATCAGCTTTGAAAACAGGTTATACAAAATCAACTGCACTTGCTTTTTCCAGTGGGCATGATTTATATAGTGCATGACGCACTAGGTAGCCTATGCTAAAATGAAAACATTAAAAAGTAATAGGAGTCTAGAGTTAAAACCACTTTTGATACACAAAGCTCATATTTTTATTAGTCTTGAAGGGAATCTATGGCTCTGCAGTTCATGGCATTAAGATTTTGGTAGTAGCTTTAAGACAGCAAAGTGGAAAAATTAAAACTGTCTTAAAATACCTTCTTCTAGGTCCTGATTCAACAAAGCTCTTATGTATGTGCCTAGCTTTAGTCATTTTAATGATCTCACTGATTTCAGAGTTAGATATAAGTATAATCAGGTTTATATCTGAAGAAAGGAGTTCAAGAAAATTCCGGGGGGAATCATGAAGTGCAGTCTTCTGACCAGGATCCTAATAAACTGTGTGTTTAAAGAAGAAAAAGGAAAAAGCTCATTGACTCATATCTAATAAAGCTTTGACAAGTTGCTTCACTGCAACAGAGGTCACAAGCTGTCCATCTTTAATTAATTGCGGTATTCAAAGAAAGGCAACTTAAATATTCCAGTTTGCGCCCGTTCCCTCTTGTCCTGTCACTGGGCACCACTGAAAAAAGACTGGCCCCATCCTCCTGACACCCACCCTTGAAGTATTGAGAAGCATTGATCAGATCCCCGCTCAGTCTTCTCCTCTCCAGACTGAAAAGACCCAAGTCCCTCAGCCTTTCCTCGTCACAGAGATGTTCTAGGCCTCCAATCATCTTTGTAGTCCTTTTTTATTATTATATTATCAGTTATAGCACCAAATTGTCTTTAAAATCAAGCTGTCTATATTTTACTGTGTTCCAATGGTCTAGCAAATACTGGTAGTTGCTTGCAAGTGAACATCAAAGCTAATAGTTTTGCAGAGTGAACAGTAATTTTAACCAGAGAGAAAAAACAACTTTTCACTTGGAGAGAGTGGCATGAATTCACGTGCAGGATAAAGGGCTGCCCTTGAGTTAAACTAGTAAATGAATATTCTAATAATTTTGCTTCCTCTGCAAGATTTATCATGGCTGCATTCAAACTCAGTAGCTAAATTTTTTGGAAAATGGCCATACAAAACCTGTTCAGGAATCCTCTGACTGACAGGAATGCTTTGTTTTGAAAAAATTACCTCTGTGAAAGAGCCTCAGCACTTTTCACTTTGTTTTTGATTTTTGTTGGTTTGGTTCAAGTGATATTTAGAGACAGATGGCTGATAGATGTGTAATGAGAATTATATACAGTCCAAAAGAATTTCACCTTTATTGTTGGATGAGGCTATATCATAGTGTTTATAATGACTGGTAATATACATGGAATTATAAAATAGTACATGGAATAAAATTTGTTTAACCTTATAACTTTAGGAAATGAAAAATTAAATATATCAGTACAAGCTGATTCTTGAATGTTTCAGACTTATTTTGATAAATTATTAAGATTTATTGGTGGTTTATGGAGGTACTGTCCCTGTCTGGCAAAGTATATTTGATCTTTGCTATATCTGTAGTGCTGCTGTTTCAGTGATGTGAATCTCTCTTCTCTCTCCAAGCCTTATGAAACAAGCAAATAAGTAACAAAGTTTGTAATCATTAACATTCCCCTGTAACAGACAACAGATTAAGGTACTTTAATGTTTTATATAAATACACACACACATATATATCTATAGTAACAGGTGCTGAGTAAACTTGAATATCAGAAGTATAGCTAGCTATAGCTACTATAGATTTCTCCAGGGACAGTTCATCTCCAGTAATTTTTTTAATCATATTTTTCACATTTCCAGAGTTTTCAGAGTTATTTTCTTCCAAAGGAATACAGCTGTTATGTAGATTCAGAGATTAAAATCTGGCTTTTGAGACTGGGCCAAAAATGTTAAAAAATTACCATCAGATGCTTAAACCAAGATAAGCAATTGAATCAAGTAAATCCCAGGCCTGTGATGCCACATCCCATTGCTAAACGGAACATACTTTTAACCAAGAAGTTTGTTCTTTCTCCCAATGTACGTCTTATTCTAGGAATAATGAAAAAAGAACTTCCACTATGTTTTTTAAAACTTCCTCAAATTTTTCCTTTGACATACCATCTTCAGAAGTCTTATGGCTGTTCAGATTGATGTGCTGTGACTTCTATCACAGGAAAGGTACTGTTTCATCTTTTTCTTCCTCGGCATATAGTAAAATATATTGTTTTATGATTAGACTTTGTGCTCCTTTTGACAGAATTTGGTTTTCTTTTGTGCTTGTATAGTATCCATACAGCAAAACTCCTAATTAGAACCTATAGCTCAAGAGAAATTCAAATAGGGACCAGTAATATTGTGTGACGGAATTATTTTCTTGTTCTCACATTTCATAGAGCATTTTGTATATCTGTAGCTAACATGATTTTTTTCTACAGCAGAGATAACCCATTGTATTAACTCCCTATAGTCTATTACTAGTTTTTGCTGCTTTGCTTTAATTAATCATTCTTTTAAACTCTCATTATATATATTATGAATTGACATTCAGAATCTCGGCAAGGTGTGTTATTCAAATAGATGTATTTCTTTGCTGCTATATATAAATCTGTTGTACTATTGACCATACCTTCTGCTTATACATTATTTCAGTATTACAACTGAAGATTATATGTCAATTATTGCAAAATAGCTCTCTTGAACAAGAGGGGAAGAAAGAATATTTCATCATGTTTCACTTTTCATGCTTTGGTAGCAATAAGTAACATATTTACATGTTGTGTGCTCCACATTTATCAATAAACAACACAGTGTAATATATATCATTTTAATTATCAAATGTAAGTTACTGAATATGAAAGTTTTCTTCAAATTTGTCATTTTATCTTTTTAAGATTTTCTACAAAATTATTCACTCATCACCACTGATATTATCCTGTTGGTTTTATGTTGTCTGACATTCAGAGTATTTAAATCCCTATTTATTTGCCTTATATTCAGTGAAAGCAGTTTGCTAATTATTCTAATGCTCTTGTTAAACTTCTTCATATGCTATTGCACATATATATTTGTGCTTTTCCTAATTTTTATAACTTCACAGAAATTGCTGTTACTGCCTTTTAGTACCTTGTGGTGTTATTATTGGGTAGTTTGCATGCATTACAAGGCCCCAGATATGTAAGGAAACGCACCTATCAAACTATCTAAGAATTACTCAAACACCACGCAAGGTGTGCTATAAGCATTACAAAGCATGATGATGCCTCTGTAGTTTCTTGTCCATTGCCCTGATCAGTTCAGGAGAGCATCAGCTTGTGCAAGGTAACCTGGTTATGCCTACACTAGGAGAATGACCAAAAAGCATGCTTTGGAAGCAAATGAAATTATTATCCTCATTGACTGCACTTTAGTTAGACTTTTAGTTAGACAAAGTGATTACAGAGCAAGGGAATGGGATTCTTTTTAGATTAAACTGAAGTCAAAAGTGTTTTCCTCTTGAAGGAATTCAAAGTAACCTCCATGAAGACAAAATAGTCTGCATATCAGATCCTGAAAAACAATGTTTTGGTCTGCTCATATTATACTCTATGACTTGGTAATGTTGATGTAGATTAACAGAGTAATCATAGAATGGTTAAAATTGGAAGGGACCTTAAAGATCATTCCCCCTGCCATGGGCTGGGACACCTCCCACTAGACCAGGTTGCTCAAAGCCCCATCCAGCCTGGCCTTGAACCCCTCCAGGGATGGGGCAGCCACAGCTTCTCTGAGCAACCTGAGAATGTAGGCAGTTTTTTCTCCCAATATCGGTGTAAGCTGGACAGTTTCCTTCTTTGTTATGATCCATCAGAATTATGTTGGGGATGGAACTTTGTGTGAGATACTCTGGACACCTATGTCCACCTGCAGCCGTACATACTTATTCAAGTAAATCAACATCAAATTGGAACTTGATGATCTTTAAGGTCCCTTCTAACCCAAACCATTTTATGATTCTATGATTCGTTACCATTGCATATAAGTAACTGTCCAAAGGAGAGGTGCAAATAGGAATAGATTTGCCTTTAACTGTAGCTTAATAAATATGTCCTTTTTTATTCCTCTGGAATAAGAAAGCCTGCACCATTTTATCCTGAAAATGGGAGCTGTATCATGACTGTGTTACATGACAGAGTTACTGATAAAATCTATTACAAGTGTTCATAAAAGCAACAAGATATACACCCTTGCTAGAGTTCTTTCCTTGGCTGGAGACTGCTTCTCTGTGGCAATTGCTGCCTCAGGGAATGTGTATAGCAGTTGTATTCATTGATTAAAAGGATACAAAAGACAAATCTTACTCATTGAAATACAAATCAGGTCTTTCAAATCTATCAAAGACACATAATATGATAAAGTTTCTTCAGGGCACATATTATTTCATATACTTCCAAACTGTTCACAAATCTAATAAACTGATCCTCCTCAATTTTTTTGAAGGCCTACAATAATTCTTTTCAGACTGTGCTCGAAACTAGAAAGATCCTCACATGTATATTTAATGAAGAAATAAGACCCTTTTTAGAACAAAGCAGATATTTCATTCCTTTTTATGAAGACGGGCAATTATACTTAATTCCACTTCCTCTTTTTGCTCTTTGTATCCCTCTGACAGTCTATGAAGCTGGAATGCCTTGTTATAAATGCTATTGGATAAAAGCTTGTATCCTTGAAAAATCTTTCCATCTCAACTTAGTGTTGTTTACAATTCAGAGGCTGGAATTGCAACTTCAATGCATGAATTTTTCCTGTTGGCCGTGAACACGTGATTTGGAAGGGTTTTTTTGTTTGTTTAAAATCTTGCACCAAAGACTTACTGTGTTCTTACAGGCAGCATTTATTTCAATTGCAGCAAAACTTTTTATGTCTCAAGACAGTTTTAAAATTAAGGACAAATATATACAAATGTTGACTTTAAGTTTTGGGGATTCCTTTGTAGGTTGCAAAACACCTCATCACCAATTTGAAAGGACAGTAAACTGACAGTTTGTGATTTAGTTCTATACTACTGGCATCGAATTATTACCCTTAGGAGTTAAATTTTCTATACAATTACTGATTTATTTTTTTTTAATATAGCACTTCTGCCATATTTGTGCAATAATTGCGACACTATTGAAGTATCTGATGTTATTAGAGCATGGTCTCTGTCTTGAAGAGTTTGAAACGCGGTTGTTTTTAGCAGGCTAATCTTTTACAATTATGTTAAAGTTCCTGAACTGTGGGCGCACGAAAGCCACAGCTTTAAAAATACGATTTGTTTGGTTTTACTAAAATGAAGTAATTCTTTTTACTAATTCTATCCTCTATTTATCCTCTTCTGATATGCTGTTCAGAATATAGAGCTATGTAACGTAATAACAAAACTCCTATTGCTGGGACGTAGGCTGCTGCAAGGGCCTTACAGGTTTGTGGTGTAACATCATGGAGCAATGGTTTGTGGAGAGCAAGTTACAAGGTAGGATACTGATATGTCTCAGCAGAGATTTTTATATTGTAATGTCTCTTTTATGTAGAAGACCACAAATAATTTTCTATAAAATTGGAGCGTAGTACATTAGCTAAATCTGAAGCATGACTTAACAATACGGTGTCAATGGCAGCTTAGTAAAAATTGTTATTTGTTAAAAAAATGGAAACTTTATAAATGATGATTAATATACAGCAAACTCATGCAAGGCAGCCTCCAAAGACAAGCAAACAAAATTATTGGAAAAAGCAACTATTTCAAAAGCCTGAAGTATATTAAGTTTGATGAATACACTAAGGATTTAGTGGGTTTGGTCAATGAATATCATATTCTTCATTATTGAAATATTGATTCTGATAACAAGAATATATTCAGTGTATTATGTATAATTTTAATATTTTTATAAACCAAAAGAGTGAAAATCTTAGGGTTACATTTAGATGAGTTGTTTAACTTTCTGTCACTATATGACAGAATAAATAGTTATTGAGATCCACTTGCCACTTATGATACTCTGGTATGTGGATATGGTAATACTATATTTACTTTCTGCTGACAGTGATTTAAATAGACTAAGATAATTTCTGGAAATTTATAGAATGTGAGTTAAAGTCCAGGACTTTACTCAAAAAGCAACCGTTTTAAGGGTTCTTTCAAAAGAACCCTTTTACTCAAAAAGAACCCTACTTCAGCTTCATTGAAATTTTGCTGTTTGCTGTTCTTCAGATAGTTCCCTTCCCTGTGCCATAATACAAGTTTTAATAAAGGTTATATGCACCTGGAGTCATTAATAATCTGAAGATTAATTACCAAATCCTTTTTAGGAAATGCATAATGGAAACAGTTATAAATTAAGCCTTAATTATAGAAGAGGAAAATGATTATCCAGAAAAACAGTGAAACAAAGCAGAAGGGGATAATTGCATGAAAAGAAAAAATGCTAGTTAGCAAATACTTAGTTGAGATAGTGAACAAAATGCAGCAAGCAGAGGAAATTGTGATTAACCAAAGGAAGAAAACATGGTAAGGAATTTAGAACTTTCTAATAATTAAGCACCCAAGGATGCTTAATGATTTTCAGCAGCTGTTCACATCCACTGTGCACTTCACTGTATTGTTATCTGTTCATGCAAGAGCTGGACTCTTGTTTTACACATACATCCTGCTGCATCTGCTGCCCTGGGGGAGAGAGAATGAACCCAGCAGAAAAATCCATCTCTAAATGCATATTCTAGTGATCCATTAGTAATGAACCTGTTCCACTCAATAATTTTAACGAAAGCAATCAATGTCTGAACTATTTTTTCTTTAATCATGACATATCTCGTGGAGACGCCACAGGGTGTTCGCTTATCTGAATATAGACCAAGGTTCTAAGCTAGGTTTCGTTTTGCCAGTGTCTGTTAAGGATTCAGTTCATTAACAAACTAAAGAGGTTTCAATATAGTTATTTACAAGGGTTTCAACCATAGGAAACAGGTTTTCTGATTTTATAGCAATCTACAAAACCACAATCTAAATATCATATATTTTTTTCACATGTATACAATTAACACTGACATTTTTCACTAGACTTCCCGGTCCAGTGAGTTTTATTTTATATTTTCTGTTCAGACCTAAATGTTCTATTTTATAAGGAAGTCTCTTAGCTTTCCAGATAGCCTGTCAATTCATTTAAGTGTCTTTGTAACTCTTTCCTCTTTCTACTTCTCTTTCGTGACCACTTTCAAATTCATCCTACCATTTTGTCCCAGGTGTTGCATCATTTGTTACAGCAGGTTGTAAACCCTTCAGGCTGGTTCCTTGTGCAACTTCTCCTGCAGGAATCTCTAAAGCACTCAGCATTGCCCTAAATCTGTTAACGTTAATAGTGAAAGCTTCATTGACTTTAAAGGAGCAGCATTAGGTCAAAACCTTCTTAAACATCCTGGTGAACATGAACTTAGCATTAACCTGGCACAATTTTTGGTGCAGGTAAATCACGAATAATGATGAAAAATGTATAGTGACTTTCAATTTACGGTTCATTCTTCTGCATATGTAAAAGGAGAAGACTTTCTCATGTGTATTGCCCTTCTAAAAACAACAGGCCATCAATTTTTTGATTTGTACCACCTGAAGCTGTGTTTATTATCTCTTCTAAACAGAAGATCCTGGTATATACGGGATGTGCTATACACAATGGAAAAAAAGATGGACAATTACTCTTACTGCAGTGGTGTTGCAAATTTAAATATAAATGATACCAGAATTATTTTGCAGCACTCCTATTGGAAGAGCACTGTGGTTCATGTGGTTCTGGGAGCGGCACCAATCAATCAGTGCTGCTGTCTCTGCTGTATCTTTGCTTTCCATCCAGCCCTTCCTCCGCCTCTTCAATTTCACAGCTTCAAACCGCACCTTCGGGGAGCAGAGATGACTATTTTTCACGTTGAACAATAATCATAAATAAGTACAAACTGAGGGGTGGTGTAACTAAATGAAGAAGTTATTACCAGCCTAAATAAATGAGACTCACACCAACAATGATGTCTTACAAAATGTGATGCTTTTTAATCAGCTGAGGGAATTGATCAAAAATACAATACTAATGACTACTTACAATGAAAATACTTACATTATCACTGACTGCATCTTTTTGATGCCTTCTAATAAAACTTATTTCTTGTGTTTTGACAAAGTTTGTTAATACCTGTAACATTTCTTTTTTATTCTGCATTCGTTATTTCTGTCATAAGAGAATTCTTATTTTTTACTTTGCTATATTATTTTATATTTAAATAATCAGTATTTGGCCAAGACCAATAAAAAGTTATACAATTGAAAATTAAATAAAAAGAAAATGAAGATTATGCAGACATGTAATCAAAGGCTTGGAAATGCAAGTCTTTATGGTATTTTGCCAGTTTTAATTGTCTTATACATAATACAGATAAGTATATGCAAATATATATTTATATATAAATATATACATAAAATAGATAAATAATATACATGAAATCCTTATACAGGTTTTTAATTATGTGATCAAAAAGATTTCTTTCTACATGGACAAAGCCAGATTTGTATCTGAATTTCAAGAAAAGATATTAATAGATGATGAATAAGGGTGTGGACTGATCCCATGGATGTAAAACAATACCCTGAGAACCGGATGCTGTACTAGCACTTATGACAACGTTCTTGTATGGTGCTTAGCAAATAACATATTACAACAGTTTCACAGGTTGGCACTGACTCTGGATCCTCCTTTTTCTAAACACTAAACTTGAAAACCCATGTGGCTTGATTTGTAGGATCATTGAGTACTTACAATTTCCTCTGCTGGTAGATAAGAGCTTACTTCACAGTAGTCTCATGAAGATAAATCAAGTGATGTTTGCAAAACACTAAGGTATTGGTAGAATACCATAGGAAAGCCAAAATGAAATTAATAGTTCTCGAAACAGCTCAGGTTTTCGATAGTGTGCAATCAGTAAAGCCCAAGATCACACACTGAAAGACAAGAATAATAATAGAAACTCCCAGAGCGTATTCAGCACACTAAGGCAGATGTCCTAAAGAGATATAATCAAGGGAACAGAAATTGAATCAGAACATATATATTGAGAGACATTGCAGAAGAGTTGGATGAGGTGAAAATATAGAGAGATAATTATGATCAGGGATATTCTTTGTTATTCCTTACTGTTGGTAAAATATGTTTTTCTTTTCTTTTTTATTTTTGGATGCCGCAAGTACATCAATTGATTTACAGAACAGCTTGCCCAACTTGCATGAAGATGAGCTCAATTTTCCCTTAAATTTTACGTAGTGTTCAGCAGTAACTTGACATCTTATATTCTGGTTAAGAATGCCATATTTTAAATGTAGCAGTTGAAAATGATATTATAGAAATGATAAGAAATGGCCTGACATTGCTGTGTTGAAACCAATTCCTTTTTGAAATAAACATGATTTTAAAAATAACGTAAGATCAGTCCTGAAAAAATACATATTCAAGGTAAAATAGCCAATAAAAGTATTTCAGAACAATTTTGACATCCTCATTCTCTTCACAGATTATTTTTATTCTAAAAGTAGTTCTGTTCTATACCTGTTCTCGAACTTTTCTCAGAAATTTGGTGATATCTTACTCTCTCACTGGCCCCATTGCCATGCACTGGAATATTTTCAGAATATTGGATATATGGAAAAAGTGAATTGCTATAAATCAGGATGCTGGAATTAATAATTTTTAGAAGCCTGAAGAAAAATTTTGAGGTCTGCATTCAATGTTGTCTAGAGTCCCTTAAAATATGTATGTGTATCTGAATTTCAATTTAATTGCTATATTAGGAATTATTTAATGCTGTGATGCCTGGGGGAAAAAAAAAATAAATAAAAGGAAAACAAATAAAAAAAAAATTAAAAAAAAAGAATGGGTTACATTAACTTGCCTTTAAACCTCAGGAGCTTAGATATTATGCACAGAGGTGTCCAGAATACGTAGGATATATTTTGGGATACGTATAGATGTTACTCCAAGCAGGGTATTTTAGATACCCTTTCTTACAGCAGTGTTTGAGCTGTCTTTCAAACAGCATGAGTCATGCTTTGAAAACAGCCAGAATCAGGGCTTCCCCTGTATCTTAACAGCAGCCCAATAGTTGAAATATTTGCTAGGTAAAGTGATAGCAAGACTGAAATCTGTCTTCTGCTAAAGGCAAATTAAATTACTTCCTTGCGAGTTTTGCAGCTGCTGGACTGTAACCTGTTTTAAGGTGTGGAAATTTTGCTTTTCTGAAAACACCCAGAAAAAGGAGTCGTGACTCTCAGAAAAGTCTGACTCCACTGACTGATGATCAGGCCGCTCATTAGCAAGAGATAAAATGTTTTGTCTTTGTTTTTGAGAGATTATAATGTCTTATTTCCTTGAGCTAAAGAACAAAATGAATTTGTGTGTACCACATCCTGGAAGAGTAAAACACTAGACACATGAAGAAATGAATATTTTAGGGAAAGTGTGTAGGGCAGATCTGTGGCACCAGTCTCATCATTGGGTGCATGTTGAAAGAAGCAATAGGTGCTGCTCTGTTTTGCACAGAGGTCAGTTCAGGCTCTCAGGAACACAGGTGTACACGTACCTACTGGTCCCTATCAGTACTTAGGAGTAAAAATAGTTAGTCGACATGAGATAGTCTTTTCATAGAATCACAGCGTGGTTTGGGTTGGAAGGGACCTTAAAGATCATCAAGTTCCAACCCCTCTGGCATGGGCAGGGACACCTCCCATCAGACCAGCTCGCTCAAAGCCCTGGCCTTGGCCTTGAACACCTCCAGGGATGGGGCATCCGCAGCTTCTCTGGGAAACCTGTTCCAGTGTCTCACCATCCCCACAGGAAAGAATTTCTTCCTAATATCTAATCTATATCTCCCCTCTTTCTGTTTGAAACTATTACCTCTTGTCCTATTGCTCTACTCCCTGATCAAGAGTCCCTCCCCATCTCTCCTATTAGGCGCCCTTTAGGGACTGGAAGAGGCTATAAGGTCCCCCCCAGAGCCTTCTCTTCTCCAGGCTTTTAACCTTGGTAAGACTGAACCCTGCAATACTTGCAGCAGAATTTTAGTTACATGAGTACTTTTAAGTTTAAAACATGAGGAACTTGCAATGTATGGGCATTTCCAGGTTTAATCATCAACTGAAAAGGCACTTTCAAGGTCTCAGTCTTGCATTTGTGTGGTTGTTGTATCTAACTTTATTCTTTCTACATGTGTCCTTCTCAAAATACATTCTACTATTCTCTAACATGCAAATACTACATAGTTGAATTATACATGGTGGTTTTCACAGGGAAGTAATAGGTGGTCTCAGTCCAAAGAGGAACATTAATTTAGTGGCTGTTGAAATAATAGAAATATTAATGATCCTGCAATCTGCTGCCGGAGGCAGTTATCTCTCAATATGCAGAGGATCAAACCCAATTATGTGAAGTAGTGGTTGTGTGGTAGTCTGTTGTAAATCAGTCTTCAACACTTAAGATGTAGCTGAAAATTAATATATTTATAATATAACAACTGAAATCTGGTTTTCATTAACACAAATCAGCTGACTCCAATCTAGTTTTATGTTTTCCTGTATGTATGTGAACTTCTATGTTGATTTTAGAAGTGGTCTTAAACAGATTTATCTTTGGTTTTGTTTTTCTCTGCCAACATTATCTGTGAAAAACCAGAATAAAATGGCTTAGCAATTAAAGCAATCTTTGAAAAGCCTAAGGACTGTGATAATAATTGATTAATATTCAGAAAATGCTAAAATGTGCTATGACATATTATACTCGATTTTAATGTTACATACAGCATATATATAAAGAGTAGATTGGTTTAAAGAATATCAGGTTATGCTGTTCTACAGACAACATTGTTTCTATATAGTAGTACATGAAAAAAGCCCAGTAACCCAGTAGTTGTACTAGAGCTGTACTAGAGCTGTGACTACCATTAGGAATATCAAATGTAATGCAAGCTCATACTATAAATTGTTCATTGTATGAGGAAAGAGAATGGAAGACTTCAACCTTTGTTGTATGGATAATCCTTATCCTAATATTCTATTCCCGTCAATGTGGGAGGTAAGGCAGATTGATCAGCAGCTGTCAGTCATTTTCAACCTGATATTTGCTGGTTTAATTTTACCTCCTAAAATTCGGAGTATATTTTTATTAGTTTAATAAAAAAAAAAGGTGCAAGAATGAATTTTGTTATCAGAGATATTGTTGATAAAGCCAGGAAATCTATTAGAATCATAGAATCATTCAGGTTGGAAAAGACCCTTGGGATCATCAAGTCCAACCATCAACGCTCTCCCCAGCCGTGAAGTTCTCCCCTACAACATATCCTGCTACACGTTAGAATCTGAGTATCCAACAAACCTGCCCAGTACTGAATTCTAGTATACATAGAGACAAGCTGCATGGTAAATTAACTTCTCATTGTGGATATTCGAACTTTAAATGAAATTGTTTGGATTACTTATATTGTATTCTGACCTTAATTTTATTTGGGCATAGATTTCCATATCCAGCTATTGAAAAGAACATATTGTTCAACTCTATATGATTAAGATTTCCCAAGAATATTATACTTCTAGAGTTACAGCAAAAAGTCAGAAACTGAAAGTATATTAAGTTATTTTTTATTTAATAAAAAGCAAATAATAGTATTTTGTATTATTTTCATAGTACTTCAGCTCTGCAGTTTAGAAATTTTCATCACTCAAAGACAACAGGAAAACATAATGGGTAATAAATGGAATTTCTGACTATCAATCGAAAACTTTTCATTTTAAAAGAATACATAAATAAAACCTAGTGCCCTGCCTATCTCAGAAAGACATCCATGGTATAACCAAGGTATTTGTTTGTTCCATATTTTTATTCCTAAGTTTCTGGTGAAGAAATTGAGAAGAAGCTGTCCTCTTTCCTGGGGCTCTGAATCAAAACTTATATTCATGTCTTTTCAAGATTCTGATCCTTTTTCATTTTCTTGTTCCCTGGGTGATTGATTGATAGTACTTCATACATGTTCAGATATTATGTGGAACAGAACAAGTTATTTTATAAACCAACATTTGTTGTTCTAAAAACCGCTTATCATACATGTTCATGATCCAGTGTCATGGTTTAACCCCAGCCAGCAGCGAGGACAACTCAGCCACTCTGGCAGTTCTTTCAATTTCTCCCTGAATGGGAGAAGAGGTAGAAAAGNGGGAGAAGAGGGAGAAAAGGAGGGAAAGGGGTAAGGGAAAATAAAACCACCATCGTGGGTTTAGGTGAAGACAGTTTAATAGAACAATAACAGAAAAAGAAAATAACAATAATAATGACCCAAGTCAGTCTCATCAGCTGGTGAATTGGTACATTCCTGAGCAGTGACTGCGGATCGCCTCGGCCAACCCACATCTATGTACAAAGCATGACATTATTGGGATGGAATATTCCATTGGGAATTCTGTTGTTCCGTCTATGCTTTTTCTCAGCTTCTATGGGAAGCTGAAAAGGTCCTTGAAAAGTATAAACATTGCCTATCAACAACTAGAAATATATGCATTATTGACATTCTTTTTCACAGCAATCACTAGAAAGATAAATAAGTCTTTCCCAGCTGAAACCACGATATCCTGACTGCAAGGATTTTTTGTAGTGTATTTTAGAATCGATTTTCAGAAATAAATTCATTAATTTTTCTTCATTAATTTTTCTCCATGAATTTTTCTCCATTTCTGTGTTTCAAATGGTAAGACTGTGTTTTATTTCTGACACAACCTGTAGAGTCAAATCACATAAGGATGGCAGTAATTGGATCGCTAGGAAAGAAACCCCTTTATATATGTATTTATATATATATATATGTATGGAGATGGAAATTACTGAAAAGAAAATTGGTTCTGTTCTGTCTCAAACCAGGGCATTCATTATGAGGTAAGTCTTTGTAATGCTTCAGTTATTTCTTGAGTGTCAGCAGTTAGATACATTTCATCTGACAGTGTAAACGTGAAACCTGAGACTTAAAACTGAATTATACATGCCTTTACTCTACAGTTTCTATTTGTCTGTTAGCTTATTTTCTGGGTTTATATACAGTAATTGAAGGGAAAACTGAGCTGAGTTGAAATGATTTCTAATTCCTCCCATGTTTATCAATATAACAGTGAAAGGACCTACAGGTTAGGTTTTATTGACTTTACTCAGTTTTAAAGGAATTCCATTTTCTTAGTTTGAGAAGGACATGTATCTCATTTAAATTTATCTCTAAGCACTCACTTTCATCATTGCTACATTCATTGCAACGTTTTCTCTTGATTCTGAATTCATTTCTTATCTGGTAGCCTTCTTTTTTCCATTAGTTGATGAAAACTGAAGGATGCAGTATATCCTGGCATCACTGCTATGCTCTTCTTTTGGATGCAGCTGTACAGAATGGAGATGGGAATGCTGATCTTGCAAGAAAATTCCACTATAATATGTTTTCACAGCTTACGCCTAACTCTAATGTGAGTACTCCAGCATCCCTTATTGTGTAGCAGAAAGATGGGGTGAAGGAGGACGAGAGGTCAATCTTAAAGAACTAACCTATGGTAATGAGAAGAATAACCTAGAAAACAACAAGACAGAAATCTCTTTTGGCAATGAACCTGAGGAAAATTTCAAGCACATAATCATTTATTTATTCATATACTTGACTCTGCATTATTTTTTAAATTACTTTTTAATGTTCTTTTACTTAATCTTACTGTTGATATCTTTGAGTAAAAAAGTTCCTCTCATCCCATCTCCAGACATGTGAAAAATGTCTTTCGAAGAAGCTAATGTTATGGAAACTAGAAGTCATATATATGGTGAAATAATGGAAGAAATGTTTAGTTCAAACTATAAGTACTTTACTATCAAACTTCCACTTAAGCATTAGGAAGCAGTTCCTTCTGAAATATTTTTTTTTTTAATTTTAGAATAATTAGAATTATTAATATGTGTACATACGCATTCTTTCAAAACATATTAACTGGATCACTTCTGAAATTATGAAGGACCTATATATATACTCAACATGTCGAGAGTTACACATTAGATTACAGATCAAATATGTAATCTGACATATTATAGATTAAAAATAAACATGGAGACACCAAAAAAAAAACCAACACAGAAGGGCCAGTCCTGCAAGGTGAGGATTAAAAATGTTGAAGTTTTGTCCTGGGTATTTTTTTTTCTGTAGCTCCAAACCAAAATGTTCAGCCAATTTCAGACTGGGATTTCCATCTGTGTGGTTAGAGTAGAAAAATATTTGTTTAATGCTATCTGAGCAGGAAAGGGCAGGCCGAGCAAGCTCTACCATGTGTTTGAATATTTCTGGTAAGCTAAAGACCTGAAAGAAGTCTGTCTTTTCTAAATTACAATTTGTTCTTTGCTCATCTCTTAAGGAAGTACCACATAGGCCAGTGTCAGGGTTTAACCCCAGCTGCCAATTAGGACCCCTCACCCACTTTCCCCCTGGTGGGATGGGGGAGAGAATTAGAAGAGTAAAAGTGTAAAAACTCATGGGTTGAAACAAAAAAAATAAATAAATTAGTAAGTAAAGCAAAAGCCACACCCACAAGCAAAGCAAAACAAGGAATTAATTCATTACTTCCCATAGGCAGGCATGTGTTAAGCCACTTCCAGGACCACAGGGCTACATTGCATGTAAAGGTTACTTGGAAAGACTAATGCCATCACTCCAAACATCATCCCCTTCCTCCTTCCTTCTCCCAGTTTTATTGCTGAGCAAGATGTCCTATGGCATGGAATATCCCTTTGGTCAGTTGGTGTCAGCTGTCCTGGCTTGTGTCCCCTCCCAGTTTTTGTGCACTCCCAATTTACTCGCCAGTAGGGTGGTGTAAGGAGCACAAAAGGCCTTGGCTACTTAGAAACAACTAAAAACATTAGTTCATCATCAACACCATTCTCGTCCCAAATCCAAAACACAGCACTGTACCAGCTACCAGTAAGAAAGCCAACTCCATCCCAGCTGTAACCATGACAACCAGTCATTACACAAGGAAGATTTCATTGTTGTAATAGGGCACATTGAATTTAATGTTCACTGAGGACATCATGCAGTTCATAATACTGAGTCACACAAACTATAGTCAACCTTGCTTTTTTTGAGCAAACTAGATGAAAGGTAGCAAAAATCTTCAGATACATGCTGGATCCTAGAGTCACCTAAAGGGGTACTCAGAAAAAAACCTACCCAAGCCCAAACCCTCTCAGAAAGGAACTTGGAATTAAAAGGACTGCAGTCATACTCACGTATTAACCAGAAGAATAGAACATTCACTTTCTTATCACTCGAGTTTTCTAGTTGCGTATGATTCCTTGTGGTATCAACTGCCATGAATTAAAAAATGTGCTGGAAAAGTACTGAACTCACTGGGATCCTACTTACGGTAGTGACTGGTGACAGACACTGGGACAGCACCATGAAAAAATTTCATTTTGAAGGATTAGCAAACTTCAAGGAAATTCAACTTACATGGAAGTCTTCTGGTCGGGTTTAATTAATGTGTGTCTGACAAGCTGTGTCTGCACGTTATTGTAGTACCTCAGGCATTTTTCTAAATACTTCAGGGACTTCTAGAAAGGGGAAGTAGGTAATCATGCAGTAAAGAAATAATCTTAAGCAATTGTTCATGAGGCAGTATAACCTTCAGAACGTGATCAAAAACATTCCTTCTGGTATGCTCATGTTGAGCTTCTCATCAACCAACACCTCCAAGTCCTTCTTGAGAGGGTTGCTCTCAATCCAGTCTCTGCCCAGCCTGTATTTGTGCCTGGGATTGTCTCAACTCATGTGCAGGACCTTGCACTTGGCCTTGTTGAACTTCATGAGGTTTGCACAACTAAATCTGAATTCTACCCCTATGGAAAGAAAGCCTCCTGTTAAAATTGGGACTGTCAGCCTTTCCACTAATTAGAGGGTGTAGGGTTGTGTCTTTTCTGAGTCAAAGGATGGTAGGGTATCAATTATGAGCTGACATCTAGAGCTGACCAGAAGAGAACATGTTTCAAAATTAGGTATTTCCACAAAGAATAGAAATAACAAGATTCTGAAAGTTTTAGAAAAAGTAAGAAGTGGTGAAATAATGGAAGAAATGTTTAGTTTAAACTATAAGCCAGTTTTATTACAGTAGGTGATAAATGTGAAGTTAAGTAGCCTGTGATATGAGGGGTACTTTATATATACAGCGCTGCAGCCGTTACACCAGTTATTATCTCTTAAAAAACAAACAAACAAAAAAACCCCAAACTCTCTCTACTTAAAATAGTATAGAAACCAAAAAAAAAATAAATAAATTCCATGACAAAGTTTAGCCTTAACTACCTTCATAGTGAATGAATACATCTTTGAAAGCACACTAGCTGTTCTTCTGCAGAAATCCTCAGAAATAAAGAATGTGTTGCTTTATCCCCCGCTTCTTTCCTGCAGGAAGATGTCTTGGGAACAAATATCTTCCCTGAAGGAGACTGAAGCAGAAAGGACCAGAAAGGTATAAAACATGCTCATTACTCCTAACAGTATCATAAAATCATGCAAAAAATAGGGGGCACACTCCTGGAATTGCAAGTAAATGTAAAAAGAGAAAAAGCTGTGATTGGTTTTCAAATACTGCTCTGCACATGTTCTGTATAGTCTCTATAGTCAATGTGGTTTCTTAGATGAAAGCTGCATCACTATCATAATGCAATATTAGTACCCAGTATAGGATGCTTCATCAATTCTATATTGTAACAAGGGTAATATTATGGATCATAATTCTTCGATTCCCCTATTAAGCCTGAGCAATGGCACCATTTCATTTGATTTTCTGCTCTAAATCTGTATCTAGGGTGACTGCATCGGAAGTAATGTATCCCTTTTTTTAAAGTTTTATATAAAATAGCACCATTTTTCTAATTTTATGTAGTTTCTTTTCTGCAGACCTCACAAAGGCAAAATCCCTACCAATATCAAAGGTGAATAAGGACACCAGGACTTAATCTATGATAAACAACTTCCAGATGCTATTTCTTTATCTTGCATGTATGTGTGTGTCTGTGTGTGAATTTGTCCAGCAGGTAAGGTAATGTTATGCTTTATTATCAGCAATAAAATTAAACAACTAATTGTAGTCTTCAAAAAGCTCTACAATTAAAAGAAAAGATACTGAAGTTATCTGGGGCTCATATGGAAGAACACCATACCTCTAACTGGGGGACTCTGGGAAAGCTGAATACCAAAATAATTGAGTAAACTAAACAGTATCATGCAGTAGCTAAAGTAGGATGGTAAGGAAAGGCAGATAAGGACTCCTGGCTTGAGATACTGCTCCTTTGGAAAAGACACATCTTAGGTAACTTAAATTCCAACTTTATTTGAACTGAAATACCATGAATGGTAATTTATCGTCCATATCAAAGACTTATCAAAAGTGAGACAGAAATGAACTTGGCATTAGATAGTATTTTCTCTTCCATTTCAGAAACAGGTTATTAATATGCTCCAGATCAGTAAAAGGAATTAGGTAAAACATCTGACTATAATACTGGATATTCTAGATTTTTATTCAGTGATCCAGCTGCTGATTTTTTTCACTCATGTCAGGTAAAAAAGAAAAATTCTATTGAACATTATTGGTCTCAGATGCAGAAAATGTAAGAAGTGTAAAACAATAATTTTTCAGAACAATGCCTAAACTTGTGCTCCCATTTACTGTACTCTATTTTGTCCTAAGGTTGTTGGCTGGGGGAAGATGACGGGGATGGGAGCCTGTTGCAGCAAGTTGTCAGCATCTACAATCCTCTGCCAGGGGTATGCTCACATTGATGGTTTTGTTTTGTTCTAGGATCCACTTTGAACAATTTTTACACTTTTTCTAACAGGTTTTTTCACCTCTTCTCTTTCTTCACTAGTCTACAGCTCCACATTACTCCAAATTTATGATATATGGTGCCTTTTATGTCTTTTTGACGGTTTTGTCCAATTTTGCATTTCTTTAATTGGCTATGAGTGAGCTGTTTATCACAGAACGGTTCGGGTTGGAAGGGACCTTAACAATCACACAGTTCCAACCCCCGGGCATGGACAGGGACACCTCTCACCAGATCAAGTTGCTCAAAGCCTTATCCAATCTGGCCTTGAACCCCTCCAGGGATGGGGCATCCACAGCTTCTCTTGGCAGCCTGTTCCAGTGCCTCACAACCCCCACAGGAAAGAATTTCTTGCTAATATCTAATCTAAGTCTCCCCTCTTTCTGTTTAAAACCGTTCCCTCTCATCCTGTGGCTTCACTCCTGATCAAGAGTCCCTCCCCATCTCTCCTGTAGGCCCCCTTAAGGGACTGGGAGGGGCTCTAAGGTATCCCAGGAGCCTTCTCTTCTGCAGGCTGAACATCTCCAACTCTCTCAGCCTGTCTTCATAGGAGGGGTGCTCCAGCCCTCTGATCATCATCATGGCTCTCTGCTGGACCCATTCCAACAAGTCCATGTCTTTTTTATGCTGAGGGCTCCAACCCTGGGGTCTTTTGTGCCAGACCTACATCCCATTCCTTACCCCATGCCTGCACTCTTCTACACCACCTCCTTCATCTCCACTTCTCAAGGCATTTGCTGTTGTATCAGACCTGTATTTCTCTGCACTGCATTGTCATGTTAGTCTTGAAAATATCTCATTCTGCATAGAATAACTACTTGTTACAGCCGTCTATGTAAGACTTGTATCGCACCACACACAGATAAACAGAATTAAAATAAACTAGCCATATGCACCTGGTCTATTAGAGAAAATGCTGTTAGAGCTAAACCAAGTGAAAACAAAGCTACAGGAAGGTTGAGAAAAGTTCAGACAGCGCAAATCTGACAAGGATTGGTTGTGACAGCTCCAGCTTCAGTACAAAGCTACAGTTCTAGTCAGTACTGTACTGTAGGGCTGTGTGTTTACAAATGGACAAAGAGAAAGAAGATAAGAGTTAATCTTTCTGAAAATAAAATCATACAGTTAGAGTGAGAGTTAAAGGAACAATATTGGTAAACTTTGCTTTTCACTAGAGCTAAACAATGTGAAGTGACAAGTTTCAACAGTTGTGTCAAGTCCTTGAATGTAGAGTGGCAAGTGTCTGCTCCCATTTCTTTCAGCGCGCTAGATTCAAGAATTCAGGGGCTATTTTTGTAGGTAGGACTGCATTCACGGCAAATATTCACAAATATTCAAGGAAAATTCAATATTGATGTCAACTGAGTCTGTAGTAATTTTTAAAGCTTATAGCTGCAGCTTTAAGGTAGTGATGAAAATAAGTCTTTTGTATTTGCATGCAGATAAATACGTGCCTACCTAACAAAATCTTCAATGAGTTATGTTCAGAGATTTACTGCATGTAATTAAGATAGTATCGCTATAGTCAAATTGACTACAGCCAAATACTTTCAAAAAGTTAGTCCAATTTGACAAAAACAGGAAAAAACAGCCTCATGAAGCAGTGGAAATGACTGTGGATGGATTTTTGAGAAATAATGATATTAATTTTGTGACCCAAAGTTAGGGGGTTTTCTCTGAAGAGATCGGTATGGAGGAATCTACTTCACAGACCAGCAATAGCATTTTATAAGCCCTTATTTGTTGCTTAAAGTGTTGCTATTGAAATCAGGGGGACTGAACTCTGCTAAAACCCAAAACTGAATTGAACTAATTTGAAATTGCTGGATAATTTAAAATTTAAAGTACATTATATAAACAACTATTTAGGTTCCTAGTTGAGGCACATAGATTTCAAGATCTTGGTTTACTTGATGAAGAATAAGAAACATATCACAAAGGATTGTTATGGGATTCAATCTCCCAGTTCAATTTTAAATTTTTTTGCCTTTTTTTTTTTAACTTCAAGAGAGAATAAAATGTATCATGACTTCAAATGAAAAGAATTGGGAATAACATAATAAAAATAATGCACAGGTTCTTCTGAAAGTGATTTGGGATTTTGCTTGATACTTCAAAGTTGATGGATGCATTTGGTAGGTAGAAAGAAGTGAAGACAAAGTGAAGGATAAAGCGAAAAGATAAAGCAGGAAGTGAACAGAAGAGGGAGAGGGAAAAAAAAAAAACAGTTTGAGGAACTTGGCAATACAAAGATTAAGCAGCTAATTAACAGAGGAAGGGTTAAAAATAAGGTGTCACTGATCTATGAACCTCACTTTGTATAGTCGTATTATCTTGTCAGCACAGCATGAAGCAAGATTTGGTAGGATTGACATATATTTACAGAAGGAAAAGACTGAATCATAACAGCACCATATGCTCCTAGGAAACAAAGACAAGGAAAAGTCAAGTAATTCATAGAATTGTAGAATGGTTTGGGTTGCAAGAGACCTTAAAAATCATCCAGTTCTGACCCCCTGGATGGGGACTCCTCCCACTAGACCAGGTTGCTCAAAGCCCCATCCAGCCTAGCCTTGAGCACCTCCAGGGATGGGACAGACACAGCTTTTTGTGGCAACCTGTTCTAGTGTCTCACCACCCTCACAGCAAAGAATTTCTTCCTAATATCTCATCTAAATCTCCCCTTTTTCAGTTTAAAATCATTCCCTCTCATCCTGTGGCTCCACTCCCTGATAAGGAGTTCCTCCCCTGTAGGCCCCTTTAGGGACAGAAAGGGCCCATAAGGTCTCCTGGGAGCCTTCTCTTCTGCAGGCTAAACACTCCCAACTCTCTCAGCCCATCTTCATAGGAGAGGTGCTCCAGCCCTCTGATTGTCTTCATGGCCTCCTCTGGACCAATTGCAACAGGCCCCTGTCCCTCCTGTGCTGATTCAACATATTCTCATCTGATTCAACTCTGTTCTGAGGCCGAAGTAAATCTAGTAAAGGCCAAACAGAAAACCTTGATATATAGTTCAGAGTTTAATTCGATATGAATAATTCAATATGAATAATGTTATTCAGCACCATGCTTGCAATTTTGTTATGCTAGTATGATGTGGCATATTCTCTACAGTACAATACCAGAACATCAGCAAGTTTGAGTCCTTTTTGTTTAAATTGTTTAAAAGCATCACTTAAAATCAATATTTCAAAAAAAAATAAGAAACAGGAATGCAGATTAAAATAATTGAAATAATAGTGCTTATTTTTATAGCTTTACAGGCAGATTAAAGCAGGAGAAAATAGTAAATTCTGTATGCATTAGTAGTAAACATCAATAACATTGATCTGGATTGATCTGGTGTTTGTAGTTTCATCTAAATCATTCTATTCATGGTTAATCTTTAGAAAACAAAGATAAAATAGAAGGAATTAGTCACTTCCAAACAGAAGATTGACAGTTTGACAACATTATTGTATCCCCAAGTAGTTCTGAAAAAAAACTTTGAAGACTTAAAATTAAAAAAGCAATTAATAGGGATATTACATCCTGTGTTTAAAAAAAAACAACCAACCAAACAAAAAGTGTTCCTGTTTCCTATGTGTCTCATAACTAATTTCATCATTTCAAAAAACACAGGCTGCACACGACAGTATCAGTTTACTATGGCAATCAGGCAAACAGCCTGCATTGTTCCCTGAGCTCCATGGGCTCCTCTTCCTTGCCCATCCCCTATGAGCATTCTTCCTTGTAAGGGTTTATTGGTCAGTCACATCTTACTTCTGAAAATATTTTAGTCAGAAATTGAAATTTTTATTTAGAGGGCAATTTTAAAGAAATTCTCTTCATACTTGAAGTGAAAAGTGATGAGATCTGAAGTAGCTGTTAATTTATGTTAATTCAGAATGATAGATGAGAATAAACTGTAAAGCAGCTTAGTAGAGCTATTATTTTTATTAGTATTTGTGTTTTGAGAAGAAGCAGTATGGAAAAGTCAAATACACCTTGAATTTAGATCTCTTAAACTGTCTTAATATCTGTCTGTATAGGCTTTAACTGAAGAGTGCCTCTTGCATGGCCAGAATTATTAGCGTCAGAATTTTTAGCAGGATGTGATGTTGTGTTACTTGCCCACCTAAAACAATTAATTGAAGCTGTTAGGGATAAAGCAAACTATTAGACAGTAAAATTTATTCCTTCTGAAGAGAAAGACATATGCAGAGTTAGTGGATATGTTTTTGATGACAGTATACTCCCTATGCGTAAATTTCTGATATGTGAAATGATAAATGCTTCCAGCAAATTGACTGTAAATATGCATATTCCAATTTTTTTTCCCCTAACTTGAAACATTATGAACATTTCCAGGTGGAAAATATTTAGAAGACATTCTGATGCTTGGGACTGACAGAATTCATAACTTCTTTGTCTATTTCACTGGCAAGTTGTCTTTGAAACTTTTCATTCAACTTTTCTTCCCTAACTATCTAACTAACATCCAATGTGTACTCTGTTATTACACTATTATTTACATTTGCAGTAATTTGTATTTCTATTGAAATGTCTGTAACATACAAACAGTGTGTGCATGCATAATTCCCCATTTCATTAATGTGCTTGGCACTATAAAGATTATATAAATAAACAAACAGAAAACCCTGACTATTATTCATCATGTTTTGTGGCTACTTTATCTTGTGTGCTATTAAGCATATTCCTTAGGTTCAGTTATCACAGTAAACTAAAAGTTATATTATTCCTACATTCTACATTCTTTGTCTAAATAATGACCAAAGCATTCTAAACAAAACGGGTAAATAATAATTGCATGTAGAAATAGAATAACAAAAGCTCTAATATCTCTGATAGGAAAGCTTACAAGAATCTGTAAAATCTATGTAGAAGTAGGAGTGATTTTGTTGATAAACAGTGAGCTAACTTAGACGTTTTCTTTCCTCTCTCTTACGCCTTTATGCTCCAGAGCTTTTAAGCTTATGACTCAGTCTTGTCATTTTGCCTGTGGTATTCCACTGGGACAGATTGTGAGGTGTTTCAGATTACAGTGTTATCACTCCACAAAAAGACATTCAATTCTATTTCTTTATCCTCATCTTTATATTGTGATGTGTGGTCCATTTTTCAGTGCCCAGCTGAGGCCTTTATTTATGGAGAGGAATGAATAGGTAAAGATCAGAATAATGCAAGAAGGAACTTTACAGTCAGGAGCTGTATATACAAAACTGTAGGTAGATCTTTCAGTGTACACCGTGACCCTCTGTGTTGGCTCTTTCACATCACAAATAACCATAGTTTGTGGTACATTTTTCTCTAGACCCCTAGTTATTTTGTTGTTGAAACAAGAATCTCTTATTCCCTCAGTTATCTATGTCTCAATTAACTAAGTTATGCCTACACTTTAGACAAATATATATGTATTAGTTAGCATTAAACTGAAGGTAAACTCTGCCACATGTGCTCTTGAATATGGAAGTAATCTCTAGAATCTAACAAACCCTTTGCACTGACCATAAAAACAATTCAGAGTAATTATGACTCAAATATAAAACCACGTGTGAGCAAAGAGCAGTTCATTCAAATGCTCTTGGTGTTCACAAACTTTTCAAGTGTTCTGAGGAAGCCTAATCAATTTACCACTACTGAAATGAAACAATTGTTCAACAAATCACATCAGTCCTGCCCTAGGCCAGTAATAAAGACAAATAACTTCTCCAACAGAAACTGCAGGAGGGATTTTACAGTTCAAAAGGTAACTGTCCCAACATGAATTTGGCCAGAAGACTAGAGTTAATAATCTATTTCTCAGTATCCTAGTATCTTAAAAGAGGTTTCTTGTTACATTTGAAATATATCACCACTAGCAAGAATTTCTCATATCAAAACTATCGGTAGAAATTTTTAGAAACAACCTAAGTGAAAAATAAGGAGGAAAAATAAAGATAAAACTCGCTAAAAATACAAAAGGCGAGTAGAAGGGACTCAATAACAGTTCACGCTGTATTTGAAAGTGTCATAGAAAAAGGAATCATGGTAGGTGCCATTCTGTAATAGCAGATTCTAACACTTTTTTCAACAGCTTTTTAGTTAGTACAGTAGAAGAAATTAACTATGAAAATATGATGCACTGACTTCTATAATCCTGGCTTATTCAACACGATGACAGAATACCTGCTTTTTCTCTTTCCCATATATAATACCTTACTTTTCTACCTAAATTCAAATATCATCTCTTTCAGATGGTCTGGCTGATTGACATAATCTATTTAAACCAAAATAATTTATTTCCAATTTATAATACGTTTTGATGATTTCTCTTTTTATTTCTTTGGGAAAAGAATTTAAAAAGAGGAGGGCGAGATATATAGAAAAAAAATAATTCATATATACCTATCAGATACATTAATAACTGTAATCTATTCTAGATCTAGATCTAGATTCTAGATCTACTAGGTCTTCAAGTTACAAACTAAAACATATGAGAGCATGGGTGAGGAATTCTTAGTTCCAGAGTTACTGACTAATAGCTACAAGGCAAGAGTGAAGAGGCCGAGGAAAGAAAAGGATATTTTAAACACTAATGACAATCACTTTCTACAAGAAACCTGATCTAGGAGACACATCTGTGCTTCAGAGTCTGCCAATGCAAGGTCGTGAGGATACAACTCCTGAAATACTGGGTAAGGCACTGCCACGGCAGGTTCAGGATGTGAAATGAAAGGTTACAAGGGCAAAAGTGAACGGCAGGGTACAGAGGCAAAAGAAAGTGGCCCTCGGTGTTACGAAGGTTAAAGCATCTAAGCCACCATGTAAAAGCAGAAACTTTACTGGGATGGAAAATTCTCTAAATTTGATGATTCTGCCCATCTCCTCCATCACTTAGCTATATCACTGGCTTGGTTGCTTCAAATTGTCAGTAAATCTTGGGAAATTCTGGGCTCAGAACTGGTTTAGATTTTATGAAGTAGTTTAGTCTGATAGACTGGAGTAATTCTGAGTTAATACTGTCAGCCTATTCTGCATGCAGAGTGCCTCTGCATGGCGCATTAGCACTAAGCACACTTATTTCGAGCATATTAGAATTGCTGGGTATCTGACAGAGAAGAAAATGTGGGCAAAAATATGGGATTCATGACCTTCATTAACTCATATACTTTAATAACGGTTAAAAAAAAGTCAATGAATATTAAACAGCTAATTTTCATTTCCTTTAAAGTAAAGGATATTTGTAGTATTTAAAGACATATATGATAAATGTTGTGTAGCAATTTGTTTAGTGCGTAAAGAAAAGTTAAACATGGAATTTACCAGGAAAAATTATAGTTGTAGTTGAGAAACTGTGCAAGTTTTTGCACAGTCATTGGATCTTCAGAGTCAGAGCAGGAATTGTTGTCCTGTGTTTGTATACAATTTTGTTATCCTAATATTGCATAATGGTCATGTCACACCAGATAGTGCAAGATGTTATGGAACTTAATATTAGAATTATTTCAAAATAATAGAAATAGGATGTTAAGAAGTACTTCACCTACACAATAGAGGATTACCACATCTCCAAATTGATTCCCTTTGTTTTGTCTGTTTGTTTTGTTTTTTTCTTTTAAATAGTATTTACCATTAATGCTTTTTTACAATAGTGGTGTGAAATAGCCCTGGTTTGGGTATAAATGGCAAGGCTTTGGTAGTGGGGGTGTGCAGGGGTGACCTCTGTGAGAGGAGATGAGATCAGCATCCTATGGTTACCTTCAATAAATAGGTAGAAATACCCTCACAAAAACTGTGAGTCTACACCTAGAAACTTTTTCCTTTCTTTGCTGGTGTGATTTTCTTTAAATCTCTTTCAATGCATTGGCATTCTTTACAGCTTTTCATAGATAGTTTGCTCTTACTGCTATGATAGTGCCTTACTTTCTGCTGAGAAAAGAGACTATACAATACAGAGCGGCTGACTTACAAAAAAAATCCAATTTTTCTCTGTCATAGAATGTGTATAACAATTGTGTATCAAATAACAAAATGGTAAATGCTGTTGAAATAAATATCTCTGCGATACTTTCACAAGTTTCCATCCCATGTCCTGATTTCCTAATCAAGCTAAGTAAGTACAGGGTGAATTTACTGTCAGTCACTATCTCACAGCTCCTGTGGCTCTACAGTGGACACATATAACACACGCTGAGAATGATAATTTAGCAGAAATAAGCTGATAATTTAGGAAAAGTACACAGCTCATAGCAGGGATGTACAAAAAGTTAATGAAACATGCTACATATTAATATTTTACATAAAAATACAGTCTTAGTGAGTTAACAGTAAATTTTTCCTAATATACAGTTATTTTAGCTTGACACTCTTAAATCACATGAGACTTGCATTAAACGCTTTTCTTTTTAGCTAAAAGGACTGATGGGCTTCTGTCAGCACTGAGCTCCCAGAGCCATAAGGCTGGTTGATCCTCATGTTCTCCTAATGTCTTTCTAACCTTGCTGAGAGATCAAAGACATTGCTTGGCATGTGCATGCCTGCAGAAATGGAAAATACCTGAAGAAAGTTGGAAAACAGTTCTCTTTAGTCTTTTTTCCAGCTTTTTTTGTCCTGTGGTTGTGTTCCTGAGGGGACAGGAGAAGTGACCCTAAACTGACCAACAAGGTATTCCATCCCATCTGCCCCATCCTCGGTATAAAAGCTGAGGGATCAAAGGGGACAGACCTTTTTGTTCAATGGATAGTGTCAGGGGAGGATTCTGTCTGTTTGTCTGCCTTTGATCCTGATCCGTGTGTTCCAGAATCTTAGTAAAAGGATATTAAGGGATTTCAAAGCCAAAAACTTAAAAGTTAGGAAAAGCTAGGGTTAATATCATCTAGGCACATTAATAAGACCCCTTTATGTGCACACCTTCTGTTACTGTTTTACTTATGACACACCATTTATACCATGGATTCCCTGATCCATTAAGCTTACACAACATACCATTCTTGACAATAAATCACAGTTGTCAGAGGGAAATATTTCATGCTGGATTTGACAGCCTGAGATAGGTAAGGCTGCTAGAGCTCTTTGCCCCCATATCCGACCTGTAGCAAGGCTGAAAATGTGTTCCAAATAGACACATGCTCACAGAGAACACATATGTACCATACATATGCATGGCTGGCCACGCAGTTCACAGACACACAGATACAGCACCAACAGTCCCAAAATGCTCTTTCCTTGTGTTTGCTAAGCCCATAGGCAGCAAAACCCTTTAGTCTGAATGGTGATCTTGAGAACGGGTCCCAGTGACTTAATCTTGATGGGTTTAATGCCTGGAGAATGGGGCTGATGGATTCCTGCCTGTCACTGTGCCCCTGTGCTCCTCTGGTCTTCTGGTCATGGGCCATTGGTTGGGGCCCAAGGCTCATCCATGATGTGACTGGGAGCTTTCAGGCAGGGCATTATTTGTCTGGTGTGTCCCCCCCTCCCACACCCTGCCATTGGGCTCCTTTGTGGGTGCGCAGATGAGCTTTTACCACACAAACCTAAAGCCAGTAATAGAAAGGAGACTGGTCTCTGCAGAACTTCTGCTTCAGTTGTTGTAAAGATTGGAAGACATTAAGCAAATGAGGCAGAGACTGGCAGGAAGGAAAAAGAACAGAGTTATGGAGAAGGCAACTGAGAAATACCCAGGAAAATGATCTGGATCCAGATCTCTGCTTCACCATTCCCATGGAATTCTGGATAAGCCACTTAAAGCACATTTTCACAAGTGGCCAACAATTGTGTATTCTTCATTTTCTGGATAATTGACTTTATTCCCTATGGTCTTATTTGTAAAACAACTGGGCACTCGTAACTGCACTATAAACTAGTTAGAGCTGTGCTTTGAATACATAAAATGTAATATATTGTTCTTGTCTCTAAAAATCGGGTTCAGGTTATGTGAAATTGGGCACATAAAATTAGTGGCTCTTTTTGACCTTATTATCTCTGTGTCTTGGTTCTCAACCTGTGTTTTATTAATGATAATAGGACGTAAATAATAATTCTACCCTTCATTACATAATGGTGCTACAAAAATCAGTTTGTGTTTGGGAAGCTGCCAGCTGCTATTAGTATTGATGATACTATTTAAAGTCTCCTGTGTCGCAGATATCGAAGCAAAACCTTTTGTGACACAATCAAATACTACAGGGGCATCAGAGCATCCTTCACACATCCTTCCTTACCCTTCATTTTTCATTTTCTAATACAACAGACAATAATTATCCTACCTTTAACTTGCGTTTGAGGGATTCCTCTTTCTAAAGATCCCAGAAAACTGAGTTTTCCCCCCATAGCACCCTGACTTTGCCCCCCTAGCTGTTTGGGTATATGGCCTGCCACATATATGTGCCCAGTACTGAGACCCTTTACTGAGAAAGACTACTACACTTTTGACCTAATGCCAGATATGAATGTCTATGTGCAGTGGCAAGAGAGACAGGGGAAACTGGGAGGAAAGTGGGAAACAGTAGAGAAAGCTGAGGCCAAACTATACTGGCCATTCATACACTGTCAGAGCACAGCATTATACTAGCAATAGATACAGTGATGACTGAAGCATCTAATCACTGTGTTAAAATTTGATATCACAACACCATCCTGTTGCTACATCACATATCTGTAAAAATTGTTGCAATTAATATCTCTTGGAGGTTGATGAGAAATGGTTTGGTACTCAGAGAAGGTTTAGAACATTGTAGAAACACGCCAATGGAGGAAAAAAAATATAAACTAAATTGTCTACTCTGTAAGCACCATGTCTTCCACACACTAGGAAATTACGTATTTCTAATGTTAATGTAATACAGAAGACTATGTTTCAATGTGTAGCATGTAAGATTAATCCTGTTACATTATTTCTTTTGATTATCCAGCTTTGCAAACTTAATAACTTTCAATAAAGTTTTCCTACTGTTTAATAAATACAGGTGCATAAGACTCTTATTAAGACTCAGGATTGAATATATCTTAATTTGCTGTTGAACAGATGTCAGCTTTCAGCAAAAGAGACAAATGCTAAGAAAATTGTCTATGCTAGGTTAAGACTGACTTAATTATGTGAATGAAGTGAAAGAATATTCAGTTGAATTTTATGTGTTTAAGACATGATAACAATAAGGACTAATGAGTCATATGTAACAACAAGAAAAATGAGGATACAGAGGAATATGATAAGTTTAAAATTGAAAATGTAATCTTACAATTTTATGTATTCATTTGTAGATGATCTATGTAGAATGTGATTTTATTATTTTCTTGGAGCTGTATTACTAAATAATTTAGTTTGGATTGAAATGACTTACCATGATATCATTGAGAGCTGGAAACATTATGTCCATTACTAAACTTAAAGAGATTCTTTTATTTGCATTCTACCCTTCATTTCTCAAACACATCCAAAATAACTATACTCTCTTTCATTCATATTCTGTTTCCCAGGAGTAAGAAAAACAAAACCTTGGTCAGCTGTGTTCCTCCAGACACATCATCAAAATTGTTTCACCATGTAATAGGAAAAAAACTATATATCTATATATGTCTGTGTGTATATATTTGAATATATATGAAAGAAACACATATCTAACATAGAATCAATGTCAGTTTTGAGGTATACCATAGTAAAATGTGAAATAAAAATGTACAGTACTGAGTGATCCTTTAGCATTGTACAGATAAGTGAGATGACCAAAAGAAACATCTCTTGGTACAGCAGTTGAACAGGGCTTTACATAATGGTTTGTAAAAGGCCTTTGGATTCTTACTCATTTGAATACATCTGTAGATCTGTTTGATTGCAGAGATGAGATAAAAAGAGTGGAGATAAGTCCATGAATGGCAATTTGCACTGGCAAAAGAAAATGATATGCTGTCTCTCCAGTTTCATACCTTTTTTTTTCCTTTTACAATTGAATGATGCAGTGGAGGCTCCAAGGGGTGTTTATAACTATATTAATTTACTTTTGCTGTCCATTTCTATATATTTATGAGATACCTCTAAGACACATATGACGTAACACTTGGTAGGCAGAAAGTACTCAAAACTTCTTTAGAAAACATTATCTTTTTCAGAGTGCTACTCAGTGCTTTGTGATGAATTTATGAGCAATTTTTCTGTAGGCATGTAAATTCCTATTCGTTTCAACTTTATTTCATGCATGTGTCATTCATAACAAAGCCCCGTGTTCAACTACTCAATACATAACTATATAGTTTCTCATAATTCTCACTTTACTCCTTCCATCTCTGTTAGTCCCATCCCAGCTCTCTTTTGGAAATTGCTTACCCATTGCATTGTGTAAGTCTTACATATTTCAGCAAAAGCTTTAGTTCCATGGCTTTGCCATTTAATTTATATTCCCCTGATGAACAACAATGAATTGGTAAGTAATGTTAATAAACAGGCTTTTCAGCATTTGTTGTGCCTGCAATAAAATAAGTGAAAGTACATTGATTCATAACACAACCAACTGAACTCTCACCTTTTACTTTGCTAAGTCATGTTGTCTAGGAAACAAGAATGACCTTCTCAGGAGGGAAAACAATCTTGTGTTTATGAGGATTTCAGTAGTTCATCAGTATTTGTTTTCATTAAATAAAACTAATTTTAATCCCTACAGGATGCATGGATACAGATTAAACTTCTAAAGTCAATTTGCATTAAACACAAACAAATTTTTTTTAAATTATTTACAGCTCATTTGATAGTGGTTGTTTTATTTTCAATAAAGACAAGTAAAACCCTCATCTATGTAACAAATCATTTCTGGTGAAAAACACCAGTAATATTTGGATTATTTTTTTTCCTATTTCACAATGTTTTTATATTCCTTTAAAGTATCTCTGTAAAGAGGTCATCAGTGCGCCCTGCATCTTATGAGCCATCCTTGTAGCCAGTGATCTTGGAAGCCTCACTTCTGGTGTAACTGAAGATTGCCTACTACTTGATGGTAGGTGGGCAGATTGTGGAGCACACTTTTTATGCGCCAGTCACAAAAATTCTATGTAAATACAAGATTTTCATATTCCTGAAATTCGCAGAAGACAGATTTTGTTCCCCAAGTCTTTCTTTTTTAGCTGACCACAAATAAAAAAAAAGGCATAAAACCAGAGATGATGCAAATGAAAGGTGCCATGGTCAAGGACTATCATGTCTCTTCCTCAGCTGTTCTTCAGCAGACTGCCAGGTGGATACTTTGATCTAATTTTGTGTTAATAACCTTCCTTACTTTGACCTAAATTAGTCTAGTATAAGCACTAATATTGGTGAAACTTGCTTTGAATTTATCCCTAGATGTTTGCTACAATAAAAGTTGTGCTATCAGATCTGTCTAGAAAAACTACTTAATGGCTCAGAGAGATCTTCAGTCTAGGTATGATAACTGCAGTTAGGATCAGGAGAAACTGCAACTCTGCAAAACTTATAGCACGACCAGGTTTTCACAGAAATAGGAAAAGCTGCTTCCCTGCCAAATTTCAAGTTGAGAAATGCCTGACACTTTGCTCAAGAAACACAGTTAACTACCAGCTTTTCCTCCGTCCCACTCTGTGGGTGTCATGGTTTAGGCCAAATTGGACAATTACAAGTTGCCATATGCTCTCACCCCACCTCTCCCTCCAAGGAGAGGAAGAGGAGAGATAAAGAGATTTATGAGTTTAGAAGGAACCAGACTACTTTAACAAGATATTAATAATAAAATAAAAAGGTAATAATGAAAATAGATACAATATATACAAAACTGTATCAAGTTCCCAGGATGACATTACCAGCAGGCACCGGAGAAGTCCCAGACTGGACTCAGTGACAGATGGAAACTGCATAACAGCCCTGGAGTAAAGAATGCATGGATTGGCATCAAAGGCAGATGAACAGACAGGGTCCTCTTCAGACATCAGCCACAGCAGAAAGAGAGCTAACCCTTTGATCCATCAGCTTTTATACTGAGCATGGGGCAGATGGGACGGAATAACCCCGTTAGTCAGATTTGGGTCACCTGTCCTGTCTGCTCCTTCCTGAATGTGGGATCCTCCTATGCCTTTCTATTTCCAACCCTCCAAATGGGCTAAATAACAAAATTAGCTGACCTTGCTTGTTGTAGCACTAAATATAAGCAAGAGCCTCTCTAAATACCATTCCTTGGCATCAACTATAAACAGGTTTTACCACACTGAGAATGAAGAGTTTTCTGCACAATGTGCTGCTGATTTCAGAGTTAGGAGAGGCTTAGCTGAGAATTACTGAACAGAAAGTTGGTTCTGTTTTACCACAGACCAGGATAGTGAGCCATCTTAACTTTAAAGCATCACACATTGTCTATGCAGAGAAAGGCCCAGAACAAGAAACAAGAGCTGAATTGTTAAGAGGACAAATCTAAAACCTTTGATTGAATACAATTCTCAAGAAAGCCAGCACATTAAAAGAAAGCTTTGGTTGCTATTTTGCTGGCATTAACAACTGATGTGGAAAACAAGTTTATTCAAGGACAGAAGTGCCAAGTGAAAATAAATTAATAGTGGAAGTAGATTTAGCTTAATCTATGAAACCATGGAAGGAATGAAAACTTCAGAGTATTTTCTCTTTGTCCTAAGGAAGGGTTTAAATATATAATGTTTGAAATTTTACCCTTTTTAAAAATTTGTTTTAATTATAGGTTAATGCAAATGAGAAAAATGATGCTATGTCTTGCAGTCACAGAACTATGAATTTAGATGAATCATTATTGGAAGTAATCCATGCTAAATCAGTGAAACTTGCTGAGATTTCTAGGAATGTAGAGATGCTATATAAATTAGATTCCAAATAAGCAAGACGAACAATACATTTCTCATTATATTTCTATTATAACTACCATACTTCTGGTGCAGGCACTTTCTGTGGAAGAAAACCCCTCATTACAACTTTTATGTCTGTGTCTTGACAACATTTTGGCGAAAAAACCTGTGTTGCTATTCCCTTTCATGTTTTTGTTTCCTTTGGAAAAGCAAGCATACCACTTTGTTTGAAATAGCAAAAAAAAAAAAAA
>VXAK01021890.1:0-42541 GCA_013399435.1 Arenaria interpres
TTAAGTGATTTTTATTATTTTTTAAACAACACAAGATTCTGCACCATGTTAAAAAAACTTCTAAACACATTTTTAAACATCTCACTCTTCAAATATATACTAAAACTACACCTAAAAGATTCTGCCAAAAAAAAAAAATTGAAAAGCAAGAAAACTCAAGTCACTACATACAACTAGCTATAATAATAAAAAAAAAAATGAAAAAAGGCAATTCATAAAAGGAAAAAGGAGAAAACAAAAATGGAAAAAAATCCATATAAGACACTTGCTACTCAGTATTCTACAAACTCATTTTTTTTTCCTCTCCTCCCAAAAGGGAAAAGGTTGGACACAAAAACAGGGGTGGAATTTTTCTGAAAAAAAAAAAAAACAAACAAAAAAAAACAAAAAACCAAACCCAAAAAACCAAACCAACCTAATCTCCTTAGATATTGTTTATACTGCATGATGAAAATCTATGATGTCAGGCATCTACTTACTGTACTCTGTACTGCAACATGAAGCCAGCTACTACCAAGCTACTTAAACAGAAGAAAGAAGTTTCTTTCCTAGAGGCAAAAAGGATGCAATACATTTTCCCTGGTTACGACTTCTATCATCACCAGGTTAACTCAAACACAGAACTTTTCTACTTAGGCTTACCCGTGTTTTTTTATTTAAAATTCCTGGATGTAGTGCTTTAACATAGTAATTTCTTATGTGATCAAGCTGCCTTATAAGGAGGATGTTATAACCTGTACTATACAGTAACGCAGCCTTTAAAAAATTAAAAAAAAAAAAAAAAAAAAGGAAAAACCCAGCATGAATACTAAGAGGAAGAGCAATGTAAGTTTTATTTCTGTGGTATTCTCCATGACATCAATGCCAAAGGCTACTTTATAGCTTATCCTTGGAGATTTTAACCCTGGAAAAAATTAGTCCTTTGCACAGTCACAGAGTTGTATTAAAAGTGACTTCTATGAATAAATAGGTAAAAAAAAAAAAAAAGGAATTATTCTGACCAATCTCTATGAATGTCAATCTTATGCTCCATTAACTCCCACCTTCAGAGCAAGTAACAGTCTCAAACAAAAGTATCAACACCAACTAGCTCAAAGATATATAACAATCTGAATCAAACACTGTGTAGTGAATGTACACCATTCAAAAAGCTTGTCACTGGAGGGTTATGCATAGTCAGAGGGTGCTTATATTTGCATCTTCCTTTATCAAGTTGTACTTTGGATTCAGAAAACAAAGATCGTTTGCACTACAAGTTTGTGTAAGCACTAATACAAAACAATTTAACAGGTCATCATGTTCTAAAAGGTTTATAACATAGGTTTTCAGTATTTTTAGCTGCTAAAGCACTAATGAAGACTTAATTTTGCATATACCTCCCACATCCTATATCAAGTAAACATTTCTGACTGCCAGTAATTATATTATTACATGGTAAAACAGTCCTCTAATTCCTAACAACTTACATTTAACATGAGAAAACAGAAAAGTTGGGGTTTTTTTCCAAAATAGTATGTAACAGGTAGGACATGTGACTTCTTGGAAAACTCTAAGTTGTCTTTAGCTATCAGGGTCCGAAAGACTGTACAGATCTCTTAATCTTTCTTATTTTCCAGCTTTAATTTTATATGAATGAGTAGTTCATAGTAGTAGTTCATCACATACATTAAGGTGAGATATCATCTTTATCTCACTGTTCTGGAAATGAACAATTCAAAACTTAAAAAAAAAAAAACAGTGTAGAATTGTACCCGCAAATTCCTTCAGTTTAAATTGCTTTTTTTAATCTATTAAAGACAATTAAGAGAACATCCATATACTTTTTTCTGTCAATTTCTGAGAAAATTTGAATACATGCAAGTCAAAACTACCATAATGCAGACAAAAAGGTCCTCTTTCATGAAGATCATCAATAAATGACTACCTTCAATAAATAAGTCTATTTGGAAATTCTAGAGAATTCTTTTGCTAAACAAGTTAGTCTTTTTTCTTTTCCATTATGTCTTTCTGTTTAAGCTCTCCATCTGAAAGTTCTGTATATTTTCCGTTCTTTTCCTCTTGTTCCTCCTCACTGCCTTCGTCTGTGAGCTCCTGGTCACCGTTTTCCTTTTTAGCTGCCTCATGTTCATCTATCCCTCCATCCGTATCAGCTGTGCAGATTCCATAACACATAATGCTGATGACTCCCAGGGGCAACCCAAAGAGAAAGCATCCCAGAAGTGGTGAACTCTTGAACACAGACTGTTAAAACACAAATTTGAAGTAAAAAATACTTGCAGTGAATATACAAAATTACTGCATTTCTTCTCTTATTACTCTGGGTATTTATTCAGTAACATCCAAAATGACAGACAGGGTTTTGGTTTCTTGGCTTTTTTTGGTTTGTTCTGTTGATTTTTGCTTTTCTTGTTTGTTTGTTTGTTTTTTTCCCCCCACAAAGGAGGAGTAGTCCTCATTTTAACCATCACTACTCTACATTCATTAAAAAAAAAAATCATAGAACTTCAAATACTACAATGTTGTATTGTGAAGATTAACGTTAACAAGCCAACTGTATGTCGTATTCATTGTCTGAAAGTTGAGAAACAACTGTTCTAACAGCATTAAAATAACACTTTGAGGCAACCCGTTTCATCTTTTATTTGTGTCTCATTCTCAAAAATCAATCTTAGCAATAAGGGATCTGCAGAAACATTGTTATTAAAGAGCTTCGTGTTGAAGAGTAGTTTAATGGCACAGGAGGGAAGACTTGGTTTGAGAAACCGATGGCTGAATGTTGTACATTCAGAAGTTTGGAAGCCATTCATACAGAAATATGTGAGTATCAATTTAAATTCACAGGCACAGGTTTTTTTGCTTGTGTAGGACAAGTGAAGAAACTGATTTGTGTAAATCTTCCCAACAAAATTCTGTTAAGCATAGCTAACCTATAAAGAAAGATAGTAAAAAAAATCCCTTCAAAACTACACCGAGTTTAGTATTTTATCCCTTTATGCCCTAATTAGACTGAAATCATAACACTTCTCGGAAGGTGAAATTGTTATCAATTTCAGTGAAAGGATGTCAAAAGGGTCAAGGAAGAGATTTTGAATTCCACCTGTTCTATCCCTTAAAATACACGTCAGACTAATACAGAAAAAAAGTGAAAAATGAAGAAACTAACGCATGTTGACTATTTAGCAGACTGGAAAATATTATTAAAAACTTTAATCAAGCAGTTCATTTGGCTTTGTGTATATGTACACAATATATATATAATATAAACAAACATATAAAAATATTTCTAAATCCTCTGAAAAGATTTGGATCTTGATTGACAACAGTACCATCTAATGTAACGAAAAATAAAACTTACCACGACAGTAGACTTGGCATCATAGATTATTCTCTTGATTCGTTGCAGAAGTCCATCACCACCCTGTGCCTGAAATTTCAAACGGAACCATGTCAAAACTGCTGACACTTTTCAGTTATGATTCCAAAAGTTCATTCTTCAGACCTTGCAATCTTAAGTCCCTTTAGAAGGAAATGAAAAGTAATTATTCTTGCATTTCCTGATGCCCAGATACTCCAACTTCTAAGCATGGATAAATATTTCAATAGTCTCATGAAAAATCCTCTCACAACTGTTTTAAACAATCGGTGCAAACTTTAACAGTGCAGCTGACAGATATCTATTTATAGATTATGACAGAGGCAGTTAGAAAAGATCTAAGAACTAAGTAACAAGAAGATATGAAGAAACAATAAAGAAAACTTGTGTGAAGCCATGACATACTATGCCTACACTGCCACCTAATTTAGCAATCTTCAGAATAACTAAATGAAACCAAAGGCAATTTGTCTGTTGAATAGGATCAGTTTTCACCTGCCTTGAGTTGCCAGAGAAACAAACGGGAAGAAAATCTACATTTTGGACATGAACTGATCAGCATTGGACCCTGACCAAAACCCCTCAAATTACATAGAAGTCTACAAAGATGAAACAGACTCACAGGTGGCTACCTATAGGGCCCTAGAGAAAATAACAAGAAAGTCAAAGTCAATAATCCAACACTTCCCAATGAAAGGAGGTGGGGGAATGTTATACTTCTCAGAAATTTCACTGTGGTTCACAAAGTCTGCATCTTGTTTATCAGTATACTTTAAAGACTGTCATTCCTCAACTGCTGCACAATTTCTTGGCCCTGAACATAGCCAAAGTAGTGCCATCTTATATCTATAGACACTATTTAGCTTAAATGAAGTCACACCTTGTATTGTCTGTCTGGTGTTAGCATTCTCACATACATATAGAGGCATGAATTTAGACAGACCTTTAATCTTTCTAACTGAAATACTGCAAACAAAAGGTAGAAAGACCTAAGCGGCACCATGGCAAAAAAAAAAAAGCCTTCACAAATGAATTTCCTCAAAGTTAAAAAACAGACAGAAACCAATTTAATTTGTTGTTTCATCCAGTAGGAAGTATTTAAGTAGAGTCAAATAGATGTCTTTAACATAATTCAATGCAATTAACAAAGCATTAAAGAAGCAAGACTTGAGGAACAAAGAACCACCAAATAAATTACAGGAATACCTCTCACCTTGCAACTGAAAGCATGAACAGCAAAGTCATGAACAGCAAGTAAATTCACCTATATAATGTTGCTGCATCAGTTTGTCAGATTAAATAAACCAAAATACCCTGTATGAAGGAAACAATCTACAGCACTACTTGTGGTTACCACCTGACGACCTGAACCTGCTGCTGTAACATGAAGTGGGATTCAGCTAACACAGTACACATGCAATATACTATGAATTGGGGCTTAAACCAACATAGGCTTCTCCCAGGAGGTAGCCAAACTACTTGTTAGCCCTGCCCCCCTTTGTTGCAAAGCCTTTGTACCCCATAAGTGCAATTGAAAGCTCTGATCCATGATCTCTTTCCTCATCCACACAACACAGCCTTCTGTCCAACTTACAGTACACCGAGGGAAACAAGCAAACCTGAGTTTGTTTTGCCAACATTAAAAAACTGTCCAAGCTATCAATTCCAGATGGATTTATTAATTTTGCTGTCTTAACAAAAGACAGCTCATTTTAGAGCAGAGGGGTAAGGTTGTGTCTGTATACCACTGATTTTTTAATCTGAACCTATTGGATTTATTAATTTACTGCCCGAAAGAAAACGTAGAGTTGCATTATGCACTATAAGGAAGATGAATGTTAAACAAATGTATTTAAAGCGAACGAGGAGACGAATAAAAAGCTCTCCATTTACCAGTGACACCTGCAAAAGGAATATCAAGAAAAGTCAGCTAATATTATGCTATAAACAAAAAAACCCTTGCTTTCTACAAAAGGTTCTGCAGTCAAAACAGCGTGCAATAGCACATCTCAGGAATTCGGAATCACATATTCACTCACAGCACCCAAGACAGGGAAATACAACCCACAGCATAACAATCAGAGTAACCATTTTTTTCCCCCCGTACTTGAGCATCAGGGAAATAAACACCAACCAACATATTCCAGGTCACAATGAAGACTTACTTCAGCTGTACCATCCAAGATATTGTTAATAAACTGAACCATGTCTTCTGTGTTCTCAATGTGCCTATCTGGTAGAAAATACTGCTGATTGGAGGTATTCAATACAACAATAGTAGGGATTGTCAAATCACTGGAAACATAAAACACATAGTTTAGACATTTAAAGAACTACCGTGTAAAACACTCAATTCAAGTAATTCCTGCACCACTTCATGTGTGTTCCCTGTAGCAGATCCTTAAAGGCAAGACGAAAGGGGGAATAGAATCACCAGAACGGTACGAGCATATTTCTCATTAATATTTTTCCTTCACATCTGTGTCAGTAATACTATTGAAGATTACTGCATTTTACATACCCAGAGTGACTGCAAAACAGGTACCTTATGACTTAACAGTTAGTAGGAGATCACAGACAGTAGCCTTGTATTTAAAATGTACTATTCGCACAACACATTGTTTAGTGCACAAAGGCAAAAGTATAGTACAAAAATTCAGTCTCATACAGCCATGGTCCAACTGACCAGCTCTATCAATCAACCTCTACCTGTCAAGTCAAAAGAGTAAGCCATACCAACCAGAGTTTTACTACACCTCTTTTAGATATGGCAGATGAGCTACGGAGTTTTTAGACAATTATTACTCAGCAGTTGACCTTTCACATACACAAGCACTGTTTAGTATCACAGAATCAGAAAGCAAGAAAAGAAAAGAAAAAAAAGAAGGAAAAAGATTAGAAATTATCTCTGGAGATACACCAGTGTAATCTACTGTTCAAAGGATCCCTACATTCAAAATTAGATGAGTTTTAGGAAAATTTAATACTGCACGAGTGCACTGTTCAACAATCAAGATTTAAAATACATTAAATAAGGTGCAAAAACTCCTGGACTCTTTGATATTTTTCTACAGTTCTGTCAATAATTAATTTAAATACTATGAGGCTCTCCTTCACAGCAGAAGCAACGCAGACCTTGTTTTTCTACATTTTCACTCGTCTAATAGTGCCCCACCCATGTATATTTGCAATCTAGGTAATACTGATGATGATTTTAGCCTTAACTGTAGCTATCAATCCATAATAAATTTTTCATGAAAAGTATTATTTAGCATTTATTCAAGATTCCCATTTTTCTTGTAAGTCATAGATATTATTCTAAATTTTCACACACATCCTAGGTGTTTTGTTTGTTTTTTAACTTAAATTCAATTCTAAACCAAGAACTTTACAAGCTTAATACTTATAAAAAAAATTTCTAAACTCCTAGAAAGCTGAATACTTTAAGACTTAAGGTGCAGACCATGTTCCCAGTACTCAAGTGGAAAGCACACTGGCACCTCAGAATATGTAAGATAACAAAATAATTTCATCAACTTTAAATAACCCAACTTTAAAAAAACCACACCAAACCAAATGTTGTTAACAGTGACAACCTGCAACATAAGATTCTCTAAATACAAATTTTCCCTTGAATTTTTACTCTCTATTTATTGGGAAGAAACAAGAAACATAAGTGGGAGACAATCAAACCAAATCACGTGTTTTTGCAAGTACCTGGTACAAGTTATCAACCTCTGTGAAAATACCTCATCCCAGCTAAAACAGAACAAGTTTTACTATTTGGCTGCAGAAAAGACACCTCCCTAACCCCCACCCCCCTCAAAAAAAAAACCCGGAAGTACTTATATTGCAATTAAAAGTCTGGTAACTGAGGTTCCTGGAGTTGCTTGTAGAACAGCCAAAATATAAATTCCATATACTAATGTTATATGCTATACAGAAATTCATAAAAATATATTTAATATGTTTCTTCCAAGACCTGAAGAATTAATACTCTAAATACATCTGTAGTTGACATCCCAACGATGCCATATATTTTAGCTTACACAAAGATGTAGTTTTGCTTTCAGTAAAATAAACAATATTCTGTTTTCTTCTTTTGCGCATAGTTTTAACTATACCATTTTTAATGCAACAAAAGCATGTTCATCCACTGCTGAAGAGACAGATAAATTATAATGTTTACTAATGACGTTACAGCCAAGTTCATAAGCGTACTTCTATCAGGTTCTACTACTATTCCCACGAATGTATACACTACTTGGTCCTTTGTGAAGAAAGAGAATTTGTTCCTACGTGCAGAGTAAAAAAGTATTCTGCAAGATCGCTCCCTATTCAGGAGGCTTTTTCTATTTCCACTTGCTGCCATCTAGTGGAAAACTGAAGCACTTGCAATACGGTTTTTTACTCGAATTATCAAGTAGCCACATGAAGAGCAGCTACTTGTATCACTGAACATATTTTGCTGCTTTCTTTTGCTGCTTTCCACTTATGCTGGAAATGTATACGGTCTGTTTAGAAAACAATTAAAAGCGTGTGAGTACTACAACAGCAACTTCCCATATACTACAAATTATAAGATCAGGCATTTTGCAGAGTAAGTTAAGCAATCCAGCTGTACAAATCTTGCCGTCACTACTAAACCACTACCGCCGTTAGTGGCAGTTCTGTCTTCTTTCCCTTCTTTTTCATCCTCCCAGAGACCTGATCGCCCTTTCCCTCTTTCTTTGCACATCGGTTCTGGTACTCAGTAGAATATATGGGAAGACATTGAAGGGTTTTGCTGGATCAGCAAAATAACTCGCCTAGCCAAAAAAGCAAACACTCTTCTGCCAGGTAAATAGGCTGAAACAGCCCAATAGACAGTCAGACAAAAGAGCCTGCACAGCAGAAGCGATAATGAAGTGAAGAAGGTCTCACTCTTGGCAGCCATAAAGCGCTAGATCAATCACATCACTTAACTTCAATTGCAAGACAGTTGTTTTTAAAGTAATTGTACTCAGGCGTCAATCTACAGGCATTCCACAGAAATAGAGACCTTGTGTGTCTTGAATCCCCATGAAGCTCCCGGAACTTTTAGGGGCATGAATACATGCTTTATTCACGCTTTGATCCCCAAGAAAGGGGTTCAAAAAACTCGTAGAGCTGGCATATTGACCCCTGCTTCTCCCTCCCACCCAAACAGTGAGAAGAGAACAAGTACTCAGTTATAAATGCCAAGCAACTTAACTTTCTAATTTTTAGAAAAACTTTCTATTTTTAGAAAAGGATCATAATAAGGGCAAATATCAAGCTTCATGCTAAACTACATATATATTTCAAAATGTACCATGTACATATCAAGTGCAGACAGCATCTTCCATGCATTTTAATCTGCTTCTCTGCAGAAGCATATTTCTATCTATGTCTTGAAAATGGATCGAGAATGAAATGTGACTCTCCAGAAATAAAAACTTTAGATAATGCATAACCACTATTTACATTTCTTGTTACAAATTGATATAACTTTTAACTTCTTTTCCTTCATTAAAAACCCCACAGTTCTAACAGAGTAATTAATTTAACAAAATAGACCTAAAAGATAAGCATTGTCAATCAGCATTATCCGTAATCCACATTTCTAATACTAAATGATGCAGTTTAATTTAACAAACAACTGCTACTATGTTACATGCTGAATTCTTAGGACAGCAATTTATTTTTTTTAACCCATGGAAAATACAAAAGAAGAAATAATATTCAAATAAGAATTTACTTACTCCATTAGTAAACTATTAATGTAATCATTTCCATCCATATGGCCAAACTGGAAATCCCTGTAAAAGAAGCAGTGAAAAGCAAAATGGATGAAAAAGAAAACAGAATAATGGGTTTCAGCAAAAGTTCTTCCTTAAATATTTTTCCTATAACTGGAGATGAGAGCACATGCTCAGTAATATACTTCAGAAACTGATGATCTACAGGACAGTTAGCATCCCAAAACATTCAGTTTATGGAATGGTCTTACTAAACATCAGTATATGAATATAAAAGCAGGCACCACAACATCTTCAATGTAGAAAAGAATGACTGCTGTCTTAGAAAGGTTAATGCAGAAGTTCACTTAAGATACCATAGTACCATATAATGCTTACCTGTGAAAGTGATCCCGATAATCTCTAGCAACTTCCTGAATAATAGATTTTAGTCTGGACGGGGAAAAAAGTGACATTGATAAACTACGATTTACTCTGTCAACATGCAAACAATAAACACTGAGATTTCCCCAGTAAGCAGCAAATAGCATCTCCTAAACAATAAGGATTCCCTATTCTATTAACAAAAACACACCTTGCTCATCTTGCTTGGATTCTAAGTGTTGAAAGTCTATCTACCACATAGTCTCAACAGGAGAAAAGCACAGTCACTCCATCTATTGCCTTTGGAAGATGCAGCACTCTGAATAAAATCCAAAGAGGTCTGGGAAAATAGCATACACAGTAATTGAACGAGATTTTCTTAATCTAATTATGTATGCAATGAGAAAGTGACAGGGGGAGGGCCTGCTCCTCCGAGTCTCTTCAACAAACTCAAACCCAACTGAAAATGCCCCTGCTTAATAAAAATTCCACAAACAACTAATATATTAGCACCACTAAATTAATTTTTAATGCAACTGAGCTGAAGAACAGTCATTTGTTTAAACTTACTAAGTGCATCTCAAAGTCATTTGAACTCAAGTACTCTTGTCTATGTTTAGAAAGTGCCACAATAGCTTTAAAAGGCTGTGATCACTGTTTGATCCTGTGATCTCATTAACAAATGGCAGAAGAGTGTTACTGAACTCCCACCATCTCATTGAACTCACATGTGCTTCAACAGAGCCATATATTAAGTCAAGTCCTAAATTAGAGAACATCCACAAGTGGGGGACATGGCTTAGTGACCGTTTTTTTTTTTGTCAGAGTTGGGTTGATGGTTGGACTAGATGATCTTGAAGGTCCCTTCCAACCTAGATGATTCTATGATTTAACCTAGCATTTCTGAATATTTAAGAAACTTCCAAAGTTCTCTATGTCATACCAGCACATTCCTCCCACTGTGTCATCAATACTCAATTCTGTACCTGGTATGTTCCACTGAAGAGTTTTTATCATCAATGACTGCAATAGCCACAAGTTTTCCTAAAATAAGGAATAAAATACTTTTTTAAAAAAGAGAAACTGTTAAAGAGAAACACAAAATATTGGATGGCAAATACTCCAATCTAGAAGATTAGATAGATTAGATACTCTCCAGGACAGCGTTGTTCAGCCTCGACAAAAAGAAGCTGAGGGGAGACATTATTGCTCTCTACAGCTACCTGAAAGGAGGTTGTATAGAGGCGGGGGTGGGTCTCTTCTCCCAGGCCACAGGCAACAGGGCTAGAGGAAACGGCCTCAAGTTGCGCCCGGGGATGTTAAGGTTGGATGTTAGGAAAAATTTTCACACTGAAAGGGTTATCAAGCATTGGAACAGGCTGCCCAGGGAAGTGGTTGAGGCACCATCCCTGGAGGTGTTCAAAAGATGGGCTGACGTGGTGCTGGGGGACATGGTTCAGTGATGGGTTTTTTGTCAGAGCTAGGTTAATGGTTGGACTAGATGATCTTGAAGGTCCCTTCCAACCTAGATGATTCTATGATTCTATGACAGGAATTACTTTCAGGTATAAACCAACCTCAATGCCAAATAGCCTTTTCTAGCTGACCAAACTGTGGTTTTCTTAAAGCTACTGAAAGTAAATTTAGATGTAGCTTATGGCCACACCATTAGTGGTCTGTGAAAAGCCTATCTATAGAAAGAAGTTAAAAGGAGAAAAACACAGATAAAAATTAATTCCCTACACAAGCTGCATTATTTACATATCCCTAAATATGAGGCAATGAAAAACTTTATTATGTCATGGCAACTGCAAGCTGATTTTAAGTGATGGAATTGCTATTGCACAGATTCAGTACCAACTATGGTTAACACTTGAAAATTTTGAGTATTATCCTTACTGAAAAAAAAAAAAAAACCATGGAAAATTTACTGGAAAAGCCCAGAATTCATTACATCAGAAAAACAACTTAGTTAAGTTTTTCTGATTAAAAGAAAAAAGCCAAAGCCTCCTAAGTTGAATCAGACCAAAATATGTTTAGAAAGCTGGCCAAATGTTCTCCAGACAAAGCACTTCCTGTTAGGAAAGCAGATCTGTTAACAGTGTAGTCATCAGGAGGATTAACTAAAGCTTCAAGCGTGCAGAAGAATAGTTTGTTAAGTCTCTCTGGATGCCATGATTCACTTATAACCCTTCCCAACATGCCAATCTATTGTTCAATTCCTACCGATCACCATGTCACAGGAAAAAATCTTCTCAGAAAAAGAAACCTGCTCTTGTTCAAGTAATACTGAAGAGTTTTGAGGGTGGGCAAAAACAATGATTCATTCCCAGGCCTTTTTGGGAAATAGCAATGGTTTCCCCCTAACCCGCCCCCCAGTTTCTTCCATACCTCAATCCTCACTTTTCCCCTTTTTTTCCACACCCTAAGACACTACCTAGTACACTAGATGACAGCTACTTTTCAGAGTGTATATATACATAAAGCTTTTAAAAATAAATGGTGGCTTCTCCGTTGTATTAGTAACTCAATTTTTTTTTTTTGGTAATTTGAAGAATTGTTGGACCAAAATATACCATGAAGTAATATGCTACATTTAAACAATTTGCAACAGCACTTCTGTAAACAACCTTTTAAAAAAGGTAGGTATAATGATATCAGTTTGACAAACATGTTAGAAGGTAGGCATTCCATAATTTTTAAAACCTGAAAGAACTCAATGTTGCATTGAATATAAACTACTTTTTTTTGGAAATGGAATGTAGACTACAAGGTATCCTGGGCTGGAAAAATCAACACTTAGACCATTTCTTCCACTATTTCAGAGTATGCATACCTTAAAACCAGCACAAGTCATTTGCCTATTCCAGAAATCACTCAGGTACAAAGTTTTTATTTGGCTTGCAAAAAATTTTAATAGAGAAAAACTGATGTATTCCAGAACAGGTCCACCCTGGTACATGCTCTCTTCCCTTCCTTGCCATACCTACTTTAAAGATACCTGAATCCATTAAATGCAAGACATATAAACCCATCTATATTTGATACTTCTAAATCCAGTCCTGAATTTCCCTGTAGGTATTCCAAGAGTTAATATGTAATTTATGCAAAACCTAAGCTGCTCTTAAATTAAAAGTTCTGCTAATCTTTTTTGTGAATACTACAGGATTAGACACACTAATTTTTATGTTGTGAGGAAAGGAATAGTGTAGGCTTTGGATGAAGCTTCTAGTCAACAGAACAGGTCTCACCACCATCAAAGAAAGATTGGCACTATCAACTGTAACTCTGATATTAATTAATTTTTGAGGTTAAAAGACCACATTCTTCATGTTTTTTAATTTTTCTTAGTATTATGTACAAGAGATGCCAAACAGTTCAGTGGAAGCACCATCTCACCTGTATCTCCAAGTTCATATAGCGTAAAGCCATCTACAGTAAGATAACCTTGAAATCTTTCTCTGTTTATCCAGGATGACAAATCACCATCTTCATACTCTTAACAAAAGAAACAGGAAAAAAAATACTGAAAGTTAAACACACATCATGCATTAAAAATTATTAATTTTTTTTTTGTAACATGGGTATCAGCTTTACTTCTTTCAGCACTACAGAGAAGAAATGAAGACAAAGTAGATGAATTAACAGCACTATGAATGTAAATGAACAAATATTTATATGTGATTCAAAATCAGTTATACTGAAGGCTAGTTTCAGATGCTAGATGCTTTAACCTGTACAGAGTCAAATTCTAACACATGCCAGCAACACCATTACAGTTAGATCTTAATCACAAGTCAAAAAGAAGAATGTACATAAACAGATATATGATGTGTATATATACACACATATAAATGCACATTAAATAAATACATTTCTGTTAAATCCTATTGAATAGAATGAATTAACATTAACTTCAGCTTAGCAATAGTCATAAGATTGTAGCAAGCAATTCCAAGCGTAAAGCTTTCCATAGATCTGCATCCCATTCCCCTGCTATGGGGAAGAAAAAAACCCACCAAAACAAAACAGCAGACAAGGCCAGAGCACTGAAATGGATTTTGCTAAACCTTTTTCTTACAGTGAGCTCTTCAAATTTCTGCCCAATTATGACAGTTGCACATAAGCTTATCCAGTCTCTTACACCATATCTTTATAACTTGTCTCATTTACAATAATGTTTCAAGTACCTTATAAAAGTGCAAAATTTTTACAACATAAATTAGAAGCCTGGATTATTACAACTTCTCTGTTTGATTTGAAAGGTGTGGAAAAAGCAACTGGGTCACACGGCAATAAGCAATTCAGAAGTGTTTCTCTTTGACAAGCTTTCCTTCTCCAGTCCATTTAAAAATAAATAAATCAAATGCAAATCAAGGAGGCTGTAGAGTGACTTTTTATCTGGAGGATGATTAGTAAAGCAACAGACTGAAGAGGGCGACAAGTACAGCTATTCTATGAAATCACAAAGAATATCCTTGATGGCCCATCTGGAGCATTTTGCTGTGGCACTACTGATCCTCAGAAACTAAAAAAGCAGAGTAATCTTCTGAGTCATGTGTTTTCAACTTAATGTGAAAAATTGCATTTAAATCAAGAGTAGATGTTTTTGTAAATAAGCAGTGAACCTATAAGACAACCCATTATATGCATATATAAGTACGTGTGTGTGCATGCATCTAACAGACTATAAAGCATTCCCTTTACAGGACAGCCTGAGTATAATCTAGCATTTATATATGGATATCCATACATAGGGATACACATTTTTATGTAAATTGCAGGTGTACTGCTGTAAGTGGTTTTAAACACTGACACTACTAGTCACTGCTAGAAACACTACTAGTCTCAGGTGGCCATTCTACAGTCTACTCACTGAAAAAGACAGTCAAAGCAGTTTATCAAGACCAAAATTGCATATCCTCTGCTTCAGTGACAAAAGCCCACATCTCCTTAGCCTCTTTTTGAGAGAGACACTCTCAGGAAGGGGAAAAAACAGACTGAATGGTCAACTGTCCTATGTATGCATAGTATGCCCTGTCAGCCACATTGGGAGAGGTTATGCTGTTTGAACCTTTCCCACTACCAATATTCAAGTAACACAAATATGGAAGTCACACATGCTCAAAGCTATCAGTTAAGGCCCTCCAAATTTTAATATTGAGAATAAAGGCAGAATCAGTTTCCCCTTCCTTCACAGTTTTTGAAGGAAGGCTTGCTGTAGTAAGAAAGTATAGTCTGTATTGCTAAGGCACAGAAGGCTCAAACCCTTTTAGATGATCTCTGAGCAGCGTAAACATCTGAAAAAAGAAATATCAAGTTAACTTCAAGAGAGAGATCTGACTGTCAGAAGAGCACTTAGAGAAAATCTGAATAAGTGTTTGGAACTGTAAAGTCATTTTATGTGTGACTCCTCTTCAGCAAGTATTTTCTTCTCTTTTGTGTATCATGAATTTGGACATTGAGTGATGGGTTAGCTTTATAAGTGCATTAATACCAGCAAAGCAAGAATACTAGAAGGTAAATCTTACTGATAACACAAAGCAACATAATTACTTCTACTTTAGTATTCCTAAAACCACTTTCTTTCCCAAATGCATTTTGTTCCCTAAGAACTAATTAGTTTTTTCTCTTCTCTTTCACGAAGGAGCTGTTATTTATCATAAAACTAGGGCATTTCCCAGCACACCAACTAAACCTTCAAAAAAATCCCCTGTTCCAGTTTCTCCATATTTTAAATATTTTGCCTTACCATCATAAACAAAGTAAGTTCCATCTTTGAAGACCAGAACAGCTGGCAATTCAGGCAACGTTACATACTGAAAGAGAAGTGGTTTTCAATTAAACTATGGAAGATTAAAATATTTTTAAACAAATAAAGAAAATCTTAAAAACGTAGAAATGTAGTCAATGGGGAAAATCTCAGAGTACATTTTAGTGTTTTCTGCATACGTTTACTAAAATAAATTTATAAGCTTCCACATATTAAAAAGTAACACAACATAAATGCATTTTGAGATGCAGGTCTCATAAAATGTAAATGAAGCAGGATTTTTACTAGTATGTGCAGCAGCATGAAGAATATTTTATTGGTTGGACATGAACTTTAGACAGAAGATGGTAACTTGAGGGTTTTATCAATGATACTCTCTGTTCTCAATCTGTGCTGTTGTCAGCATACTTGTCATACCATTACTTCTACTAAATGGCCAGTCAATAATAGCACAGAAAAACAGTAACATTGAAAAGACGTCCCATTAAATCTGGGCTATTTCCCATCGTTTGGGCTGATGGGAATATAAAGACACAGCTTCAGCAGACAGGACTGCAAATAGCCCTAATTCAGGCAAACAGAACAACAAATGCATGCATTACCATCCTAAATATGGCATTTAGGATGATCAACAACATACTCAAAAAAACTACAAGGTGTTGAAACCTTTCCCTTGGAACTTAAAAGAATTTTATTAAACTTATGTTTTCACTAAACTGCCACAAAAGAAACACTGCATCTACTCCCTACTGCTTGCTGCCATTCTAAGATGAAATTCTAATAGCACTTGTGGTTAAGAAAGGACTGTATAATGACCTTAGTTTTGATGAAGTTGGCTGAATTGTCAAATCTACTGAGATGTTTGTGAAACATATGAACAGTATCATGACTGTTTCCCCAAATGACATGCCTTCTGTAATCATTCTGCATAACCTTCCTTGGAAATAAACATAAAAGCTGTAGGTTTATAAAGCAACAGCTCATATAAATGAGCAAGACAGTGGTAATTTGAGATGATGTTTTATTCTCTTATTTGCTCAAAACAAAGTTTAGCATCTAAAAAGGACAAATCAGTTTATGTACAGCTTATGGCTTACAAAAGATGCCTGAAGCTTGGAACATGATTACCTAAGCTGATAAAACAAAGCCTAACAGTGAATACTCTCATGCAAAGCCTTATAACTAGCAACCAGTGATTTCATAACATTTTTGCTTCTCGTCACAGAGTACTGCATACTATCACTACTTCAGTTTAAATGACACTTGTGGGAAATTACATTTGATGGGAAAACCAGCTCACTGCTTACACCATTGCATCACAGAATCTCAGAGTTCCAGCCCTTACACTCTTTCCACTGCACAAGTGAACAGTACTTTTTCTGCTCAGTTGAGGCTGAAGTGCAAATAGCAATATTCAAATTGAGATAGTTTTTCATACAAGCTTTCTGGAAATCTAAGAATACACTATACAGGTTGCCCAGAGAAGTTGTGGATGCCCCAGCCCTGGAAGTGTTCAAGGCCAGGCTGGATGGGGCTTTGAGCAACCTGCTCTAGTGGGAGGCATCCCTGCCCATGACAGGGGGGTTGGAACTTCATGATCTTTAAGGTCCCTTCCAACTCTAACCATTCTATGATTTTATGCCTCTATTTATAATGAGGTCAGTTCTACTTATGATGTTGGAAAACACAGGTGCCTAAAAAAAAAATTAAATTATGCTAGTTCTCACTCTGCTAATCTCAAACTAATTTTGAAGTCACACATTATCAGGCAATAAATGAAAAAGCCTCTTGATTTTGCTTCAACACATAAGCAACAATGGTTAGACTAGCAACAGTAACAGCAATTTTTTCCACCCTTGTGACTAACAGCAAATTATTTCCTTCCTACAGAATTCTCCAAAGAGCCACATGAGAATTCCGCAGCCAGCAGACTGGATAGATTGATCCCTGGGCAGACCAATGTTTTGATCAGCTGCATTGCACAAGGTCAAAATAACTTACCTTTTCACTTCTCTGATTATTATGGTACCAGTGGTACTCCATGCCTCAGACCCCCAAACTAGTTATGAAAGTGGTTGTTGAAAGAACTGTCATAATTGAATTGGCTAAAAAGCAAATTATCTACATTTTAAGCAGTTTGTATGGTCCACTTTGAGTTCTATATATTTTCTGTTTAATTTTATTAACATGACTGAACAAGTAATTTGGCCAATACAAAGCAATGACAGGTGAAACTTAGTTTGTATTCTTTAACCATATAGACTCAAAAATTAAATGTTTCAGTGTAATTAATTTGAAATTTATCAAAGCCAAATATATGGTAAGAAGCCATCGCTTGCCATCAAAACAGGCAAATTACATACAAGGAGAACTATACCATTTCCAGAGAAAATAGCAGGAACTGAAACAGCTTACCTCAGGCAGCACATCTTCTGAGGCAGAAAAAAAGTATGTATAAACTATTAGTTCTGAAGCAACTTCAATGTATTTTTCCTGCAAAAATACAAACAATGTTTTTTAATTTCTGAACTTTTAGTATGCTTCAAACAAAAGTTTTGTGACATAACTTACCTTCAAAGAGTAATTAGAGAATGTAGTTATGACACAAAATGTAAAAAAAATTCAGTAAAAGTAAAAAAACACGAGAATTTATTATAAGCATGCAGTTCAGTTTTTTAGAAGATATTTTAAAATATAACTGCCAATAGCCAAAAGAATAACTTTATTTAATCAAGCTTCAAACCTTTAAAGGAGATTCACCACCAACATACACAAAAAGTACACGATGTCTCTTTTGCACATGCTCGAACATATGCTGGCTAGGAAGTGGCCTGATAAGCGGTCTGGGGGGAAGATGGGAAAAAAAAGAAAAAAAAATCTTCAGTTTCTGCAAGCTGCAAAACCCAAACAAAGAAAAATACACAAGACAATGCCATATGGTTTTGTGTGCTTGTTTGTTGTTTGTTCGGTTTTTTTTAAAACTAAATTCCCCAATGCATATTAATTTACTTTTTTCAATTTATTTCAGTTTCAACTAATAGAAAAAACACTAAAAATCCCCCCAAATAAACTCATTATGTTCCTCAAATAGCACACTTAAGTCTGAAATTAGTATCTCAGCACAAAAGGCTGCTATGATGTAAACATGCATGCTATTTACTGGGTGCAGGATCACAGACTAGATTGGGTTGGAAGGGACCTTAAAGATCATTGAGTTCCAACCCCCTGCCATGGACAGTGACACTTTCCACTGGACTAGGTGGTTACTCAAAGCCCCAGGGTGCTCAAAGCCCCACCCAACCTGGCCTTGAACACTTTCAGGGATGAGGCATCCACAGCTCCTCTGGGCAACCTGTTCCAGTGCCTCATCACCTTTATAGGAAAAAACGTCTTCCATATGTGCAATTTTTATCTACCTTCTTTCAGTTTAAAATCATTGCCCCTCATCCTGTCAGTACAGGCTCTGGTAAAAAATCTCTCTTCATCTTTCACTATAAAAAGAGGGCTTATAAGAAAAGCCACAACAAGGTCTCCCCAGGCACAATAAGGTTGCAGTCATTTGAGAGAGAAATTCTGAATGTAAGCACAGCAATTAAACAATGTGGTCTTAGAAATAAATAATTTACAAAATTCTGGTAAATTACTAGAGATCACTGATATTCCTAAACTACAGAATTCTTAGAATTCAGAATTCAATGAATGCTTTTTAACTGTATCTAAGAAAGAACGAAAAAAATATGATTCCTTTTTTTCTCCCCAAAGATTACTGTCTATAAAATTTTGAGGACACAGGCCACTTTAGGGAAAAAAGAAAAAGGCAACAGAAATTGTTATGAACAATTCTGTAAAATCAATTTCCTTACATTGTCAATTATAACTTTTCAGATGCATAAGCCTATATTAAACTGATGGTTTTTGATAACCATTGAGTATTAAACGGATTCTGCCTTACTAATGATGTCTATCAGCCAAAATTTAGGTCAGTATTCTTGTTCCTGGCTTCTATGGGTTTCATTTGCTCATAGCTTCCACTATTTTGAAAAGCCCTTAGTTCTTGCACTGTAAAGAAGGGATTGTGACTAGCCAGTCTCTGTTTACCTTCTCCATACCACTCACTCACTACCAGTCTTACATGCAACCACAGGTATTAGTACATATATGTTTTAACTTCATGTTAATTCCTTGTTCTTTTTTTATATAGATTTATTTTTTGGCCCACCTCAAAATCCTACAGAAGTTTTAAATCACCAGAACTGATCTCACAGAAGAGTATACTTACCCTGCTACTCGATTAGCAAATTCAACTATATCATCTTTAGTTCTAGGTCCTCTATAGTTGTATGCCAAGTCACCTTTCAAGCTAGATAAATAGGAAAGACAAAGAAAAGAACAGAATGAAAATCAACTAAACTATATCTGAACATGTAGAATTACTCAATCTTCACGTGTTTATTACAGTCACCTTTAAACAAGTGACAAGCAAGATAATTTTTCAAATAGTCAGATAACAGACGTGGTCAGGAATATGTAAAAGTGAGTAATGCAATACAATGCAACTACAGAGCAAAAACTTATTTACACAATATCTGGTTTACTGATTTTTAAAAATATTTTCTTTTATTTTTTTTATAGTCCACAGCAGCCACACGCTCTGTAAATATACAGGCCATTTGGAACATTTGCTTATGATGACACAAAAAAAACCCCATATCCAAACCAAACCCCAAACATTCAGCATATATATACCACTTAGGGATTAGTCCTTGTGAAAGACAAATATATAAAATTCTGTAACACTTTTTAATGATGGAAAAGTATCAAATGATCTGCAAAATCTTCTAAATTTACATACTAAATTAAGACTCCATAAAGTGTTGGTCAGTTTACTGTACTCTGCTGATAGGGGATGCAGCACGCTTGCATTATAAGAATATTCAAGTAAGTTTTATTAATTCTAACAGGTTTTCTTTGAATCCATATAGGGTTAGAAAACTCACAGGAAAAAAAAAGCGATCACAAAACCAATTTTACCTCTATATGCCAATAAGGTTTTCCATCCTTAAAGATTAATAAGCTAAACAGCTCTGCCACCTTTTGAGAAAACTAACTTGACTAGATTTATTATATATATCTTAGGAATATAATTTGCTTAAACAATCACCAGCTAACAAATCCACTATGTTCATAGTAAAAAATACTCAAGATTACTTTATTTAACATCAACTTGTACTGGACTGTATACTACACTTTATAAGCAAGTACATATAATATCATTATGGGTTGGTATTTTCCTATAAATGTTGTCCTCCATTGATTTTCTTTTTGAAGTATGGAAAGAAAAAAATCTACATATACTTTTCTTGTCAAACAATGGCTCTCAAACCACTACTGTCATTTATATAAGCTTTTCAGGTACACTGAAGAGACAGTCAATTAAAAATAAGAAAATGCAATCAGCAACTTACAAAACTTAAAGACTCAGGTACGCACTTATTGCCTAAATCACTCTTAGGGTGTCAAATCAATTGGTGCATGAAATTAATTTTAATAATGATAATGAAATACCTATACACATATTTGAAATATATACTTGTATACACATAATTTTACCCAGTTGCCTAAAAAACAGCAATTAAAGAACTCCAAATTTGCCAACCCACCATTAAGAGTTCTGTTTCTAAAAAAGAAGCTTGATATTACTAATTTTGAAAGCAAAACAGTCTAGTAGAAATCAAAGATAATGTTGAAATGAAATGATGGAGTATTTCTATGTTTTTGGTTTTGGTGCTTTTTTGTCATTTGTTTGTGATATTTTTTTTTTTTAAATGTCATGAAATCAGTGGTAGGATAGGTAACTCTTAGAAATTCAATGGGAAGCATCAACTTACAGCTTAATTGTTGGATAGCCTCGCACTCCAAATTCAGATGCAATACCTGAAAGAAATATGTTAATGACAAAGTGAACCAAGACTTTCTTGCTCTCCTACCTTAATCTTTAAAAATAGTTTACCACTCAAGCAACATAAATAAATGAAAAACCCACCACTTATTTCAATTTGAATTATTTTATTTGCTTTCAATATGCTGCTGTTATGAAGCTACATTATTACATTTTGGACCTCTTTTAGACGTAGTGCAGGGACCCAGCATAGGCTCTCAATTCATACACCACAAGTAAAATGTCATGAAAATCCTCTAAATAGACAGGCTTGGTCAGTTTTTACCAAAAGATAGCATGCATCTAATATGCACATACAATCGGCTGAAAACATGAGAGGCAGGAATTAAGCATCATGGATGTAGAGTTGTACATACTAACGCTTAAAGGAAATATAAGACAATTACTACTCATGCTACAGTAACGCGTAACAATAAAACTGCAGTATCATGCTTTAGTAGTTAGAAGAAGTCCGTTTTTAAACCATATTCTGCAGAGGTAAATGTCTACTGTCAGCAACTTCACCTGAAATAGACACTTTTTAAGCAATCAGTTACTTACCTACTGCTTAACTGAAGTAGTAACAAGAAAGACAATCACAGAACTTTTTCTCCCACCTTGCACTTGTTTGAAACTTTGTATCTTGCTCCCATCAGAGGAGCACAATTTGCAACCACCCTTTCAGTTTTGAACATAGTAACTGACACCTTATGCCTCACTTTCCAATCAAATCAGTGTTTTCCAACAGTTAAACTAAGTAGTCTTCAAAAAAGGCTAAAATAAGGCTATAATAAGCAACCCCTGCACTCAAAAACACACAAAGATTCAATCCTTTTAACATAAACATTCTGAAGCTACCAACCACATGCCAGAGCAGCAGATGTGGGAGGACCTGTGTGCAGGGCTCTGAATAACGGTTTAGAAATTGTGACCCTAAGGTTCTTTGCCTGGATCAAAACGCTAATTGCACAGAACTACAAATAGAACTAGCAGCTCAGGAGTCAGAGCGAAGAAATATGCACACTAGGATCAATTTGATTCTGGTCCTTTTCTCTCATGGAACTAGAATGCACTAAAATGTGTATTAAAACATTAAATCACAAGAGTTGTCCACAGGCAGTTAATTCCTCCTTGTACAGCTCTCGAGCACAGTCAGGAGAACCACAAAATAGACACTTTTTAATATATTTTTTTAAATATCCCAGCAATGGAGATCACGAAAACACTACTAATATCATGGAAGTGACTGACTTATTTACAGCATCACCTCCAGTTGTTGATATGAAAAATGCAGTATAGGCAAACAGCAGCAATAATGCAAGCCCCAGGTGTGACACATCCCTACTTTAACCACATTCAGTGGACTTCTGAGGCTAACCCCCATGAAAATCCAACTGATACCACACCAGGTGACTATTCTGTTGATATAACTGCTGTATCTTCATTCCACACATCTAGCAGAGGCAACACTTACTGGATGCTTTATATGTTCAGTTGTGATGGCAACTCTCTGATGACAAGCCACCCAAAGTTCAGATTTTTCGTGCTACTTCACCTTCCTATTAGAAACACAAACTATGCAGAGCCAACCATTCATGTTCCTTCCTAGTCACACGTGTGTGCCCAGCTGCATTTCCTTCTAATATTCTTAAGACTGAATTACTTTGATTTCAGAGAATCTTTAGCTTGGGAAGACATTAAGCAGAATTGACTGAGCTTTTCATATCCAGATGTTGTAAAATTTCCACTTTCAAAATAAAAGCATGGAACTATTTCAAAAGATTTATCAGACTCTATTGTTCATAAAATTGGTAAGAAATCTGAGAAGAAAAACATTTTTGGGGCACAAAGGAACCCTTGCAGTTTTTAGTAATTTTTAAATAAGCAAAACTGAATTTTAGAACAGAACCAAAGCGTCAATTATATTCTAGTATCAAATACAAAAATTTAGTATCAGAATGACAGAGGCAAATATTTCTGGGTAAGTGTTTATATAATTTCTATGATTTAGAATTTGATACACATGACTAATAAGTTAGAGATCCACCAAATCTATTCCTAATTTTGAAGTTACCTGGTTGCATGATCTTGAAACTTTTAATTCTCCAGACATTTTTCTTTAGCAAGTAAGTATCTTTAAGATGAAACATGAGGTGAAATTTATGTGGTTTTACAGAAAAAACTACATACAATAAACCAGTGTTTGAGACAAGATCATTTTAATTTGGCCAGCAGGTCAAAGGAGGTCATCCTCTCCCTCTACTCCGACCTGGTGGGGTCGCATCTGGAGTACTGTGTCCAGTTCTGGGCTCCCCAGCTCAAGAAAGACAGGGAACTACTGGAAAGAGTCCAGCGAAGGGCTACAAAGATGATCAAGGGAATGGAGCATGTCTTTTAGGAGGAATGGCTGAGAGACCTGGGTCTGTTCAGCCTGGAGAAGAGAAGATTGAGAGGGGATCTCATCAATGCTTATCAATATTTAAGGGGCAGGTGTCAAGAGGATGGGTTCAGGCTCTTTTACAGAGAAACATGGGTAGAAATTGGCTCAATACTCATGTAATGCCTTCAGTGATTTCAGCAGGCTTTTGGTGTTAACATCTTAAGGGCTGATTACCTGAAAAGAATAACCACAAGAACACAAGCACTTGTCCAACAGTAATATAAGGAACCTAAAACTGGATGCCGACAAGAGACGCACTGCATAGGTGCTTGTATAACAGTACTCTAAGAAGAGTATCAAAAGCTTATCTTTGAAAAGCTTCTACCTTCCGTTTCTCAGGAAAAATTCACTACTCAAGCAGAAAGAAGTGTGATAAAAAATGCATATTGCTGCATGTTGTCACTCTTAGAAAGAAAAAGATCAGGAAATTGTTCTCCAATGACTGTTTCCATACATTTGCTACATATGATACAGCACAGAAGAATGAGTAATGAAAAAAATTAAGAACAGTTTCAAAACAGAGGCTGTCATGAATCTACCTCGAATCAAACTATACTTACTAGAAAAGGAAGTTGCATCCATCTTCCCAACTTTTACTGGAGAGCCCATGTTTCTCATTTCTATACCCACTTCATTCCACACAGGCTCCAGTTTCTTGCAGTGGCCACACCAAGGTGCATAAAACTGAGAAGTAAATGCATTTGATTTAGATAAAAAAATAAAAAAAAACCCAACCGAAGTTAATGAAGAGAAGTAATTAAGAGAAGTTGATTCTATGATTAACCCTCAAATACATTAGCAAGACTTATTTTCCAGTCATGGTGTTCTTCAAGTCCTAATAAAACTGCAAATGAATTATGAAGCTGGAGTAACAAACAGAGCATTTTTGATTTGGTGCTACTTTTAGAAAGAAGGCACAAATCTGAAAAGAATACATTCAATTGCTGTACTAGTATATGACTGCCTATTTGTCTGTGTGGTAACATTTTTTTTAATCTCTTTTGGAATATTTTCTCTTTTCTTCAAAATTATAATAGCATGTTATCAATCTATCCAGGAACACAAATTTATTTGCCAATAGGGGAATGTTACTCTTTGAAAGGAAGGACAATACATACATATTTTTTTTGTATATATATATGTGTGTGTGTGTACTTCTCCAGGCTGCCCTCTGGATTTCAGTTTTTCAGCAACTGCTTTCATACAAGCATACAGTAAAATTGATCCCCTTTTCTCAAGACCAAGCAGAGCTGAGAGACTTCATTTGATCTTTCTGCCTACATCTTGCTGCAACACCTCAGTGAAATTAATAGGGAAGATAGCAGTGTTTTGGTATAACAAGACTGGGTCACAACTTGACGAGTTGGATTTTGTTTGTTTCTCTATACATTACTGAGCAATTCTGAATCAGCGTATACAGTTTTCCCCACTCAAAAATCACAAATCTGAATTATATCATTTGGGAATTGCAGTTCATATTTGGGTCAGCTAAAAAGAACTTTATCTCATTGCTAAACAAGCTCAATCTTTTTAATAATTCCTTGCCTCTGAAATAAGGAGCACTGAATCTTTCCAAATATGTTAGAAAAGTAAAAGAAGCCTCTCATATATTTGATGTTGTATTGCTAGAGGCCTAGAACACAAATTAGCTTGTATAACTACAGAATGGAATTGTAAAAATTCCAAACAGAGGTTATCACCTCCTAACTGTAAGTGTAAGGTAATCTGCTTCCTGTTTTTAAGGACTGTAAAAACAGGATGAAGCCTGTCTGCATCCAATACTCTAATTCCTGGTTCATCCTGAACAATACAGACAGATTGCTTATCCATCCTGTCAGAAGAATTACTGTCATGTAGTTTTTCTGCACCATGTACAAACGATTTTCCAAATGATGAAGTAGCCACACTACAGAGTGCAGCGTTGTACATTTCATGTTTTGATTTCTACTAACAGGTCTTCCCGATCTTCTCACATACTCACATCTACAAGCCAAATATCATCTTTACGGTTTTCTTTAAACCTAGGAGGGGAAAAAAAAAAAAAGAAATCAATATATGATATATCTGAAAATAAATAAGTGAAATAGGCAAAGTCTTCAATTAAGTTGCTTTAAAACCATAGATAAAAAATTGTTTTGTTTCTTTCACTGAACTTTTGTCAATACAATATCGCATTACTTAACTACTTCTACTTTGAGAATTAAACCAGAATTTTAATGTAAGGTTTATTTTCATAAAAGATGGACTTTGTAGAAGTGACTGGAACTGGGAGTAATGTCACATACTATAAAATACAACATTCTTATTGTGAAAGATTAATATATTTATAATTATACAAGTGTGTGATCTACACTCTAAGTTAAGATCCAATCACTAGAAGTTATAGCCCAACTCATTGATTCCCAATATGCAGCATTCCTATAAATAGCTCATTGGCAGTAAACAGAATCAGGGACCATGAGTTATATTATATTTAAAGTTGAATAGATTCATAATAGTCTTGAAGAAATACTAATGCTGAAGCTGGCCTACTGTTTAAAAAAAGTAATTCAGAAATTATTATCTTTGAAGTCTTATTATCTTTGAGTCTTTGAAACTTAGAATTGCAGCATTCCACTGGTAAATTCAAGCCCTTTTTGTTTTATTGACAGCATACCAAGTTTGCAATGCCTGTACAACAGAAAAAGGTATTTGCAGTGACTAACATAAAACTGCTACAGGAAAATGCATTTTTAACTCACAAAACTGCTTAGTCAACCACCTCACTAAAAATTTACTTCACCACACTTAAATGCTGCAGAGCTAATGACTAGATAGCCTAGCATCTCTTGGGAACTCTAATGAAGCTCCAGCTAACTTCCAATTACAATGTCAAATAACTGCTTATGATGCAAGAGGCAGAAAGCAACCACTGAATCACCAGATCCTGGGTTGTGCTTCAATTTAGAACATCACCTTTAGTTAGTATAATAAGAATTTACAATGAACTGTTCTCCCCCTGCCACAGTATGACATTAAAGCACTGAGAAAGGTAGAATGAAATCTCATAATACAGTGGACAGCAAGAAAAGAGGGACAGAAAGGAAGTGTCTGGATGTAGAACATTCCAATGGAATTTAATAACTTTGGCCTATGATGAGATTATAAACAATTTTTGTAGTTTTTACAATAATAAATTTCAAGATGTACCACTCATTTGCAAGCACCTATTTAATCAACTTCAACAGAAACTAAAATCTTAAGTCTGAAAAAACCCAACTATTTAAACTCATTCCAGTTTCGGTTATGTCAATGATTAAATTATTAGACAATATTAAGAAAGTTGTACTTCAACACACTGTTGAAGTAAAATGGAAATCTCTGTACGAATAGGAATTTAAGCATTTTCTGAAGGTACTGTTTCTAGGCCATGTAAATAATTTTCCAAGCGTAAAATTTCAGTGTTTGTCTTTAACTGTCCTATGCAATCCTCCCTCCGTCAGATGACACAGGCACAATCATACTGGTAGAAAGATGACTTAGGTGTTGCTAATTCTTGAACCAAAATTATTTGTCTCCAATACATACAACTCCCCAACATTTGGCACTACACAATCAAATGTTGCCTCAACCTCCACTTAATCCACGTACCCCACTTAACCATTAATAGTTAAAAGAAACCAGCATGAAGCAAAACTGAAGACTAAAGCCACAATTCCAAGGACCTTAAATCAACCCAGCTACTGTTTCTATTCCTCCCCATCTCCCTTCTCACCCCCCTTGAACCGTTTCTGATGCTTCTGATCCTGGGTTGAGCCACTAATGCATTCTCACAGACAGAAAAATATTTGCTTTTTTAGTCAGGGTACTTATCTGCTTCATTATCACACTGCAACAAGTCAGCAAATATTGCAAGATGAGTACTGATCTGAGGCAGCCAGCAGTTCGAGCCACAGAAGCTGACAGGGACCATAGCTCTCATTTTGCACCCCTTCCACAGCCCAGCTGGGTGATGCTGGGTAACTTGCGCCTCTGTTAGTTCCTCTGTGCTACTTGTTTTCCAGTATCTTGTGAGTCTGGGAAAGGGACCTGGCCCTCATGCTAGCAGGCATTGTTTACAATTACCAAAATTCAAATAAAATGCAAAATTTCCAGCAAAAGCAAAAACTCCATAACGTTCAGGTATCTATAAAATGATAAATATCTATAAAACTTGAAATGTTCACCATTTTGGAGTCACTTCTCCCAATTTTTTTTTTTTTTTGTTTCCCTGACCTTTTTCACCATTTTTCCAATTAGCTAATAAAGGAAAAAAAACCAAACAAAAAACAGCAGCAAAACCTGTCCTGAACAAGTCACCACTTAATTCTTATTCCCAATTCAAATACAGGCATCTGCATAGTTTAATAGTTGAAAAATCTAACTGTTCTAAAGTAGGATTTTCTTTTATCAGCTATTTCAAAAAAGTTATGTGACTACACTTCTTTACACCAAAACAGCAATTACATTTAAATTTACACCTGTGGATACAGGAACATGATGCAGAAGCACAGATACAGGCTATTTTATTCACTTATCCTCTTTATCTTCAGTCCATGAAAATATGAGGCATACTTCAGAAACAAGCTTTGAAAATTAAGTCCATACAATTTCTGTGCTTCAGCTGCTTTTTCACAACACTTTGGAACACCAGTCAGTGATGCCGATATATCTCTCTTCAGTACCTCTTCCATATGTTCCCAGTCCCTCCCCCATAATTCCACTGCACCCTATTTGATCCTATGATTATGTGCTTATGCTGAATCAGCAATACGATTTAAAAAGTGAACGGTTGTCTGACTGTTTAGCTCTATGATGCAATTTATCATGGATTGAACCCCCATGAAAACACCACCTTTGACTAGCTTCAATCTGTCATAAAGCAGCCACCTAATTCCACCTTCTCCTCCCCTACCAAGTAGTATTTTCTGTACCTTCTCCTTCAATTCCAATAATTGTACTGCTTTGTAACACTTTAGAACAACCTGCTGATCTGACAAAAAAAAAATCATTTTTGGAAAGTTAGATTTTATTGGGAACAGCAAGTACGCAGCCATCAAACTGGTAAAGCAAGGCAGTACATGAACAATGACACTACACAGCCAAGTTAAGGGCAGGACTACCTATTTCAACACCTCTGTAGTCTTAGGGCTAAACCTGCTGCAAAAGCATATTTTTACACTGGAATATAATTGGCAGCTCAAGCAGCCATGAACTAGTCCTGCAGGCCTTCTTCTCTCTTCCGTTTCTGGCCATGCATGAATGCACTTTTACTCCTTCTCCCAAATCCTTGAGGCAGCTACGCCGCAGGCTCTAATGAAGAATTTGGTTAAGATGCAATCAGCTTTTATCTGGGACAAGCATCAATCGACCAATATACAGTCTACAAAAAAGCAGGAAAGAGCAAGGAAGTCTGAGGACGTTTTTGGCAACAGGACCTGTGATGACAGCTTTTAAAAAAAAATTCAAAATTAAAGTGTTCCTCAGCTTCACGAACTGCACCTACTTAATACAGGCCACAATCCTTCTGCCATTCCTGCTATGAAGACGACAAACTTTTTGAGGGTCGCTTTCTTGACAAATGCCCTCTGCGCAAAGCTATCGCTCTGGGATCATCCCCCTCGCGAAAAGACAAACAATATTTTAGTGATAAGGTAAGACACCCCCGTAAGACTGTACTTACGACTCATCTAGATCCTCCACGAATCCCGCACCGGACGCCACCACGTGTGCAACCACTGCGCGGTGAGGAAAAGGGCACCGTGAGCGATCTCCGCACCGAGCTGGGGCTGCTCTCCCCACGCCAGCGCGCCCTTCTCTCCCCTCACGCCCCCAGCGCTTTCCCACCGCCCAGCCCTCCCCGCTGCCCGTCCACGACCGCCGCAGCGCTGCCCGCCGCTCCCCTCGGCCCTTCTCCCGCCGCCGAAGCCCACCGCTTTTCCTCCCTCACTCCCTCCGCCCGCCAAGAGCCAGGCCACAGCCCCAGCCGCTACCTGCCACCCAGAGGAGGCGCCGCCGCCGCTCGCCCGCCGCTGCCATGTTGACAGGAGCCCCGGCACGGCCGGAAGGGGAAGCGGCGCGCGGCGGCGGCGACCTCTCCCCACTGCGCAGGCGCGGAGGCGGTGGCGGCGCCGGCCCGTAGCGGCCGTTTTAGGCGGGCCGGCAGCGGGTGCGGGTGGGAATGGAGGGGTGGAGGTTCTGCCTGATGGAAGTAACGGCAGCCGCGGCCCGGGACGGGGGCAGGATGTCCCCCCCGAATGCCGGGTCTGCGCGCCGCAGAAAGCCGGCCGCGGGAGGCGGCCCGGGTGTGGGGGTGGGCGGTGTGACGCCCTGGCGCGCTGTCGGGAGGCGGCGTGGGTGGACGTTGTCATCTGCCGAGTGGTTTCCAGAGTTGGGGCCCGCCAGGCTCTCTCCTTAAGTAAAATCAATGCTCTGGTTTCTTGGAAAATGAGTTTTGGCAGAAAAACGTGTTCCACCTGTGATGTTGACAGCTGTCTTCGATGGGCAGAGGTCATCCCGGGCAGAGGTCATCCTGTGCCACTTCCTGATGCTGCAGTGTCAGCAACCGGCCTTCAGCACCCTTATGAAAAACACAGCCTTTATGCTTAATGTTCATATCATTCTCTAGCTTTCTTCATTCTTTCAAACCTGTTACGGTCTTTCCTGCCTCAACTACCTTGTTGTTCAGCACAGATCTGCAGGTCTTATTAAGGACAAAGAATCCAGCTGACAAACCTATTTTTAAAAAGTTCAGTGAAAGCAAATTTTTCGTCTGGTACTGTTCAGCCTGGAGAAGAAAAGGCTCAGGAGGATTTTACCAACGTGTATGAGTGCCTGAAGGGAGGGTGCAAAGAGGATGGAGCCACGCTCTTTCCAGCGGTGCCCAGTGAGAGGACCAGAGGCAATGGGCACAACCTGAAACACAGGAGGTTCCCTCTGAACATCAGGAAATACTTTTTCACAGCACTGGCCACCAGTCTCCAACTTCTGAGATATTCAAAAGCTGCCTGGACATGGTCCTGAACAACCAGGTCTAGGTGGCCCTGCTCAAGCAGGTGTGTTGGACCAGGTGACCTCCAGAGGTCCCTTCCAACCTCAGCTACTCTTTGATTCCATGATCAGTTTGTTTTCAGTTTTGACTCCTTCCGTATAAGTTCTTACATACACCTTTCTCACCTGTACTGGAGTTACTTTCCTCAGCTGTACGTGTGAATGTTTGATGTCTTTGTTGGAGAAGGATAGATTCTTCCAGTGACAATTCAATTTCTTTCATGTCAGTGTTCATGTCTCTTCTTCTAATGATAGGGTCTACAAGCAGCAAACATTGCAGTTGCCTCACTTTTGGGCTGCTCTGTATGTGTGTGTGCACACGTGTGCTTGTACCTACATGTATGTAGATACATGTTCTTCTGTAGAAAAAAAGGAACTGGGTGTTCATCACCTTCCTCAGTAGGCCATACCTGGCCTGGTGAGGACTTCCCCTTCACTTAATGCTTTCTGAGTATACCATGTTTAATTCATCAGATGATCCCCAGAGTTGTCCAGCCCTTTGGAAAAGCCAGCTACCGTATAGGTTTATTGGCTGACACATAGGTAAAGACCTGACAAGTGCGTGCCATAGATGTCAGCAGAATTCAAAAGTATCTGACTCTGGCCTATGGTAGACATATCTTTTTCTTACATGCGCCGCTCTGAAAGAAGTATTTCACATCTTCATAAGACTATTTCACTTTTTTTTCCTCCTTCCTCCACCCCTGTCAACAGCAGAACTAACGAGTTACTAACATACTTATTGGATAAACTATGAGAATTATTCACTGAATGCACAGAGTTTCTGTTCCACAGCATTTAACTTTTGGTATACCAGAGTTAGCTAAGTGGTGTCTGTATGCCTGACCAAATGAGAGCTGGCATATGTTTTGATCCTAATCTAGCTGCTGTCTAGACTGAGACAATGAAAACAATTTACCCCATCAATCCCTTAGTGGAAAATCCATATGGGAGAAAATGGGAATAACCAAGTAACTGCTAAATTAGTATAATCCTCTTACTTAGACAGTTCATGGTTGTCTTTAAATAACTGTTAAAGTGAAAGGAACATTTTATATAGTTTTGTATAGATTTGAATAAAGCTATTTGCACTTCCTTGAAGTCCTGTTTGTCATCTTTGAAGTTTATTCTCTCTGCCAATAGTGGAATATTCTTGTTCCAGCTTTTGCATTTTGTGAGCCAAAGTATTATTCTGCAAGCCTGTACGCTATTCTTGAGCTATATTATTTTTAAATTGAAGGAGTCACTGTATACATCTTTGTAAGTAAATTTATGCACACCTGCCTACACAACACTATGCTGTATTTATTTATACAATTTATAGTGCAGCTTTACTGCCTAAAATGCAATATGCATATAAAAGAGAGTTCTCGCACTGTAGCCAAGTAACACATACCATGGGAAAAGCATGTGACACACAAAAGAAACAAATAGCATAATGATAGATGAGATGTAGAGAGATCACAAGGGTTTGTGTTGTATTATTTTTACTATGAACATTTCATATGAAAAAAATACAAGATTAATAGATTACTATTAATAAACACTGGAGTTTTGTGTAAGAAAAATAATTAGAAAAGGGATGGCTTTGGTAAATGAGCTGAGCAGGAGGTATGAAAAAAAAGAGAAGGCTAAGAAGCAAAAAGCACAGAGAGTACTGTTGAAATCTGAAAGTTACTGCAGGAAAAAGTGGGAATTATAGGGAGATCAGCAACCAGTGAAACATTGGAAATTGAACAGACAAGTTCACATAAAGCTTTCAAAGGCTCCTGCCACTCCATATTGTGTAGGAGGATTTACTGTTCATTTTTGAACCTGATAGATGAGGAGATTCAACAAAGACAAGATGCAAGCTTTGCCTTATGGCCTACCGAAGGCTGATTTTCAGAGCTTTTTGGCTGTTGCAAGATTTTCAGTCGGTTTGTGCAGGTTGTTCACCTTCTTGCCCTATATGAAGGGAGGGAAAAGGACTTACCTGTAACTCTGTCTAAATTATACAATGAGGACTTAATTTTACTGGAATGTGTGGAATTTTGCCTTAACAGAAATAGTCTCTTTTAAAATAATTTCCTCTCTAATATTTGCTAACATTGTGAGCAGAATACCAAAGTCAGTTTCAATACACGTAGGCGTAAGTAAAATATTTAGAATATTAAAGTTCTTTGGGCACATCTTTATTATTATAAAGTGAACAGCGTATCGGTGACACCGTGCTAAAGGAGACTTCCCAGCATTGCCCAGCCAGACATGAAAGGTTGTAGGGAGGGATCAGACTGAGAGTGTAGAGGGGGAAGGAAAGAGTGCAAAGAAAGAAAAGAAGAAAGACGGGGGAAGAAAGAGGGAGGGAAAAAAAAAAAAANAAAGAGAGTCTGAACAAGGCAGAACAAGAACACAGAAGTGTGAAGAGCATTATGAGATGGACGAAGTCTTGGAGCTAGGTCTGGTGGTGAAATGATAACATAACCCATGTCAAGAGCTTATGATAGGGAGGGAAGAAGTTGCAAGTTACTAAAAGCCAAGAAGCTGAGATGGTGAAGAGGAATGGGTTCTGTCTAATGAAGAAGGCAAACCAAGAAATTCACATGCCTTCTAATTTTACCACCAGTAGTATATCATGATGATGCTACTATTTTGAGGCATATTTTACTACTTGTTTTATGTAAAGTTTACTGTATGTTTTGACTTCATTGTATATTATTTACTAAATATATTTGCTGTTATAGAACATGAAGCATGTAAATATCAAAATAAAGCTTACAAAATGCTGTTTCTGAACATTCACACAAAGATTTCATACAAAATATTTTCCAGCTATTCGTGTTTTCCTTGCTGTTACATGAAATCTGAGAATGTGTGGAAAAATGTGTATTTTGGTTTTCGTAGAAGTAGTCCCAGAATTAACTTAGTAATTTCAAATTCCAGCTTTCTTTTTGAAAGTATAGAAAAATATGTTTCTTATTACTTAATAAGGTACTGGTGTTCTGTACTTTCAGAATATTCTCCTCATTGGTATATACCTTTTATCAAACAGCTAAGATTACGGTGCTCACAATTAAAAACTGCTGTCAAAGATGTTAAGCAAGACAAAAATCTAAATAAATACTGTTCAAGTAACTTTCCACATAAACCAGTTAGACTGTAATAATGAAGGGAAAGGGAAAATATGTACTTTAATTTGAATGTAATAACTGTACATTTGTGAAAAAATGCTTCTTATCTTGTTACATTTTTACATCTATGCACTCTTATAACTACAGCTATAAGAGCAGTATTGGTCTTCTTGTGTAATATAAGTACTATTATAAACAAGAATATCAGTAACTGTATCATCAATACTGAATTTTGTAATACAATGCAAAGTTATGCCACTATATATGTTTGTTGGGTTTTTTTGATATTGTTTTATATTGGATTCTTTTATTTCTCTTCCATTACAGGAATGAGATGTACTGATATGTAGTATCTTCCCATAATGCCAGCACCCGTGATAGTGGGCTTGTACCACTTTAACTGTGTCAGTACCTTCCTATACATACAGCCTAAATCTGTTTCATAAAATAAATTAAACCAGTAATACAGATGTCATTAATCGTAGTTAAATTCAAAGTAGTGATAAACTTGTAGTAAAATAATTTGGTGTCTAATTAGAAGAATAGAGAATTACACATGTTCTGGTACCCTTTGGGGGTTTTTTCCATGTTTTGCATGAGAGTGCTTACAGTTTTTGCAAGGCACAACATGAAGTAGAATGTGAATTAAAAACAGAATTGTGATGGCATTAATACTGTTGACACTGGCAGCAGAATTTGGCTGATGTTGTATTAACATTTCACCTTTCCATGTAACTTCAGTTTTTAGAACAGCTTGAGCTGATCCTTGGGGGAGGGGTTGTGAGTTGGAGATGGATTTTTTTTTTATTATTTACATTTCTTTTATTACGGAGACACCTGGTGGTCTTTGAGTGTATTTATAAAAATAGCATTTTGCTTTTTTTGTCTGGGTTTACTTTAAAGCTTGCTTTATCATTTATTATCTGTCACTTATATTTAGAACCTCCTACATTATGGTACAACAGCAAAATTAAATTGAGAACATTTATATTTATATATTGTTGAGTATGTACTGGATATTGTAGACTAAGTGAAGTAAAAATACATTTCTTCCAAAATTTGATGTTAGAACAACCAGTATTTTGTTTATTTTGTTTTCACGTTTCAGCATTCAGTTTATGTCTTTTGTTTCTGATTTGTCTGTTTTACGAGACTGAAATGATGACTAAAAAGTTATGCCAGAACCAGTTTAATTTCCAGGTCAACATATTAGTACATAATGAAAGCGCTTACTTCACTAGAAACGCTGACAAGAACAGGACTATGCTACCACAGAAAAGTTTTAATAATACTCCTTGCATATGGCATTTTATGAATAAGAGGCAATTACAAGTAATTACACAGCATAATAGGTAATTATACAGAATACTAACGGTTAGATCTCTTCTCACACCACACCCAGACTGTCAGGAAGACAAAGTCAGTCAGACCCTGGAGCAATGTCTCTGCTGTTACAGCGGCTTCTTCTAGTTTCCATCCCTGTAGTCATCCTGCCACAGCAGCTCTTGACACCCACCCACAGCCGGTCCCCGTCTGCACAACTCCACCAGATCTATGACCTCCTCCTAACGCAGCTGGGTACAGCCATAAGGAGCTGCAAGCAGGTGGACAGGCGCTGTCATCCAGCCACGGCCTTCTTAACCAGCAGCCAGGTTTGGCTTTTTGGGTAAAAAAATCCCCATCCACTCTTTCCACAGGGGCGCATACTACTAAGTAAATTTTAAATGCTAGGTATCTATATTATACTTGGGGTGGGTGAGAGTAAAACAGAATTTTTGCAACTAAAATGGGTGCTATTCACTTCAAGTAATACAAGTAACATAAGAATATTCTTATGCATATTTAGAATGTGGTTTTATAGCTTTTAACTTAGTGAAACAAAATTGGCATTGCAGTTACTTTTATTGGAAGTTGTCTTTGTGGGTTGGTTTTGGTTGATTATTTTTTCATTTGGCAGTTATCAGACCTCTGCCCATGATGTCATTCGATAGTCTTTGAGAGCTAATTAATGCAGCCTCTTCTTTTTTCTTTTTTTTTTTTACAAACAGTTTACAGACACTTTGAAGTGATTTTTGCAACACCTACAATTGCATTTTAGTGGAGTGGTTTTCACATCTGAATTTCTGTTATTATTAGTGCATGGTGTATGTTGCAACACCAATTTGATATAGTTTGGAACTCCAAGAGATTAATTCATGCAAAAGAAATATATGTGACTCTAGAGAGCTGTCTTATGCAAGATTTGTATTTAGCTTTATTATACTTTAATTTTAAGTCTTCTGCTGGATGCCAGAAAACTCGCCTATCACTCTGACTATAGGAACCAGAACAGATTAATGGTATTCTGGGGAGAGCCAGTGTTAATGTAAAGAATTATTCAACAGTATTTTCTCCCCAGCTTTAGCCGTGTAATTTTCTAGCAAAAATATTCAGTGTATAAGAGGAAAGAACAAGAAAACAAAAGAAAAATATGCTTTAAATTAATGTTAGTTAACATAGCTGGTGGTGTAATTTAAGTCAAAACATGTTAGCAATAGTGTGGTCAGATAAATTTAGAAGTATTCTTGGTGTGCAGCAGATGCTTCCTGGCAAATAGGAACCTTGTCATTTCAGTCAGTAGATGGGCAAAAAGGCTAAATGACACATGGACATTATTAGTGAATTCTTAAGGACCTGATTCAAAGTAACTAAAACAAAGATTACTTGTACATCTTGATGATTTTTATACCTGGTCTAGAAAACTGAATGCCTGTGTTCGCACTTTTTTTTTTCTTTAACAGAGAAATATGGTTGCAGCCAAAGAAATAATGCATTTTGAATTTACATCAACTTTTTTGGCAAGAAGTTCTTCTTTAACTTGATGGAACTGTGCAGAATCCAGGATCTGAGAGCAAGCTTCCATTATTGTCACTCAATAAGGGAATGGCTCCCAGTGGTGTAAAGTGAATGTCCCATATGCTTTGAAACCACACCAGATGGAAAGTTAAACAAGAATAATAATATACTTTCCAATTAAGTGTTGTCAGTTAAAAAAAAATAAAATAAAAAAAAAGTTTCACTGTTTATTAGCTTTAGTAAGTAGTTTTCTTTGACTTTTCAGTCATGTCAGTATATAACATAATAGAGTTACTAAAGCAATGGTTCCTTGCCAATAAACAATGTTACATAGCTTTTCTCTGCCATCCTGATGACTACCTGATTTGGTAGTGTCATGTAAGTGATGACACTTGCATGTCAAAAAGTTGCAAATCTGTAGGTCAAGCAGTAGCCATCTCTGAGTGCTGAAGTCACCAGCTTCCAGCCTTCACCTTCATGGGAGGCTCTATTTTCCAACCCAATAAGCACAGACTCTACCTGCACCTCCTTCATTATTGTTGAAGGTTCAGACTCCTGAAGCTGCAGGGTCTTGGAGAAGACCCAGTTGTTAAGGGTTGTTATAAATGACCATCACATCCATCAGCTCTGGGCCTAGGGGTTCCTCCTGCCTGGCCACTGGAGCCCAGCCCAGTGTCTCCAGACAGATGGGGCTCTCCCATCTCCCTGGGTGGATATGACTGCGGCTTTCTTGTTTGCATATTCAACCAGGAGAAAAACTGAGACACACACGGATACACAAAGGATACTGATATGGCTGGCTACACAGACTGCCACAAGCGAGGTATTGCCTTCAACAGCACCTACATACAGGACTCATATAAAACATAAATATAGATGGGCATCATTCCACCTCTGTGGCTGGTAGAGACAGAAGTTCATTAATGAAAGCACACAGCACTCTAGATTCAGAAACACATGTCTTTGCTCACATGCACGCACTCACAGAGTTTCTTAATGGCCCATCAGTTAGCAACTGGAGGCTTCTGGTCCTTGGCATCATCTCTGTTATCCCTTGTTTGTGACCAGGTTTGTGTCTCTGTGGGCTCTTGTTTGTTGTTTCCTCCTTTACTCATTATTGAGTAAATAATGATCAATGCATTGAAAAAGTCTGATCAGATGATGACCTTAATGAAGCTCTTCTGCATATTCTTACACCAGTCTATTTCTCACCATCTCTGATGCTGCACAGCCTGGTGACCTCCTCCGACAGCTCCTTTGCTCAGTCACAGGATGAGCAGGTAGGCAAGGAGCCCGTCTGCCCCAGCCTCAGCCTCAGCAAGAGGCCCCAGGCATCGCTGCAGCTCCATCTCTGCAGAGCTGCAGCTCCTTTGGGAGCTCGCTCTGGCCCCAGCTGCCTGGAGGTAGTTCCTCCTGTGGAGGCTGAGGACTGTGCCCTGTGGGATCTCACCAGCACTGCTGAGTGTAGGGACGCCATTCTTGGCAGAGCATCTGTCCCTTTCTGTGCACCATTCTATGGCAACTGCTGTCTCTGTTGGCTGCCTCTGTGGGCAGTGCCCTGTGTCTGAGTGTCCCTCACCAGTCACACCAGGGTGGATCTGGAACTGCTGATTGTGAGGTCAAGAAGCAAATACACAAACTAGATTTGGTGCGCTACAGATTACATAAAGATTCCAGTCATGGCCTAGGAACAAATCAGCTAGGTGGAGAGCGTTCCCATGACTACTGCCATCAAGGGACTAAGAATTCCTTCTGGGCTAACTCATGTTCGAGCCAACTGACACGTGATTTCTTGCTTCCCTCCACTCTTTGTTCCCATGTAAGTAACAATATGTAATTACAAAAATACATAAGTAACAAGCAAAATTCTCAAAAAATCTTAAAACATTTTCCTGTTTTGGAGATGGGAAAACTGAGACCAAAAGAAACAGAAAAAAAAAAGAAAAAAAAGTGAGGTGTCTATGCACTGTAGCTTTAAGAGATAGCACAATAAAACGGTATCAAAAGCCAAAACTATCACCTGGAGTGCAAAATCACTAATTCTAACAAGTAGTCATTGGGCTACATGTTTGGGAAATATTCTGCAATGGTCAAGTAAAGACAAACACAAATGAATCAGGGGTGTCTTACATGAAAGGGAGAAACCTACAAGAATGATGCCAAAAGTATTATTTCTTGTGATAGCTCCGCTGCCTTGAAAATAATCACAGCAGACATTTATAGCTTACCTATATTGTATCTCAAAATTACTGAGAAGCACATTTGAAGTATAGAGACTACATTTCCTAGTTTGAAATACTGCATTTTGCTATATAGGACTTCATTCTTATTGCACCTACTCTGTAACACGGATATTTTTCTTGTGAAGAGTCCAGCTAACAATAATGTTATTTTATGTCATTTTCGTCTGAAGAAATTACTTATGCCTGTACAATCAAGGACATGGCTTTAGTAGCTAAGTAGCTAGTAGAATTTTCTAATTATTCAATTATTAAATATTGTATTCACTAGAGGGTAAATAATGAGATACAAATAGGTTTCATGTTTAATCAATTTGCTTAAAATATACTTCTACCAATTTTGAATTATTTTATGTGCCCAATTTAATTTTCATAATTAGTCATCAGTAACCAAATCTACATAAATATCACAGCTATTGACATAAAATGTAATAAACAAGCAGTTTTATTAGAACTTGGATTTTAATTTTATTTGATCCTACCAGCCAAAGCAGCCGGATACTATTCACAATTAACTGTGTACTCAGAATGCAAACTAGAGATTGCATAGGTATAGTTTTCCAGTTATGTAAAGGATAAATGGACTGAAATATTTTGATGGAAGCAATTGTAAACAAAAGAAAAAATATTTTATTTAAATGGTTTACTGCAAATTATTACCCTGATAGTGTGAAAAATCTGATTTTGCCCCTCACTAGGCCACATTTCACATATGTGGAAAACATTGTCAATGAGACACTATATGACATCTGCAGGAGGAATTGGGACAAAGCACAATTATAGTTGTTCTGTAACTTTCTTATTCTTTCTTTGGCAACCCCAAGGTTAAAATTTTCTATAGTTAAAATTGAAAATTATTTTGCAATTTCAGATTAAATTTGAGTAAAAAACTTCTTAATACCGGCTACTGTAATTTAATGTCCTGGTTTAAGGTATAATATGATTACTTGGATAACAATTTTGCCTGCATGTCTGTCATTCATTTCAGTGGCCAATCTGGCTCAAACCATGACATTTTACTACCTATAGATCTCATTAACCGCACAAGAATAATCCATTTAGTTTATACAAGTTATGTATCACTGTGTGTGTGATGGCCGCTACCCTTCTTGAATTTGAATAGGGTAATTTGTTACTCTTGGTCTGCACATGTCCATGTACCACTGGATACATAAGTATTTCTTCTTCTAATGGAGGGGTTTTATGGACATACTGTAGCACATGCTGTAATATACTTGCATGATGAAAAAAAAAATAAAGAAAAATAAATTAATTTTTGTTTAATAAGAACAATGTTATATTGTTTTAGATGGACATGCAAGAGAATTTTTATTTGTTTGCCATGACTGACATTTTTGCTTCTTAAAGGGCCCTTTGACAAAGAGGGTGATTAATTCCCAGGGTTTTTTTCTTTGGTGAAATAGTTCCTAAATTGTGGATAATAGCAAACATCTGCAGAGCTCTATTTGTAGAGCCAACAGGATGCAAGTAGATTGTGGGGTGCTAATGTAATAGCTGTGATAAAAACCAGACACTGTATTAAAGAAAACCAACCTCTTTGGCTGGTAACTGTAACGATTTCTTTATTGTATCTCTCTATATATACTTTCCACATAAGAAAAGTTGTTTCTTTTGAAAGAGAGTCACTGCAGTATGTTATGCAGAGCTTAAACGATATTACATTCACAATTTCATGCAGGACGTCTTTCCATGGTTGCACATGGGCAGAAGAGCTGAAGGGCGCACCACTGGGGTGTGCATACACAGCCCCAGCCTCTGAGACTGGGACACTAAGGGAGAAACCCTCAGGCTGCTGTGACGGCTGGTGGCCCCGGAGGACAGTGAGGGGCTCCCCATGAACCATCAGGGCAGGGCTTGGCAGCCAGGGCCCTTCCAAGCCCCCCAGCCAGGAGCAGGCAGCCAAGGAGGAGGCACTGGGACAGCCACAGCCCAGGGAGGGCAAGGGCAGGGCTGTGGGAGCTGGAGACCAAGCCCACTGGGGTGTCACTGGGGCAGGGGCTGACAGCTGCAGAGTTCAAGTGGGATTGTTCTGTTTGAATAGAAGTATGCAGCAGAACTCACAAAGATCATTCTTGGTATTATAAACATTCAAGTGAACATAACACTGCTGTGAATTTTCTTGTAGAGCCAGACATTTTCTGTCACTAGACATCCAGTGCTGTGATGTGATGACCTATGCTCTCTCCTGGCTCTGTAATCTCCCATTGTCCTGAGGTTAGAGGCTTAGAATTAAGGTTAATGTTTTCCCATGGTTCAAAAGTAAGATTTATCTTTCTTTAAAGTAATATGAAAGTATTAACATATTATCCATCCTTTTTGCATTTTGAGACACACTTACACATGCAAAAATTCAGCATTTGGCAGACAAGAGTTTCACTAGCAACTAGAGAGATTTTTAGGATTCCAACCTCATGTAATTGACAGAAGAATAATTACAGAAGAATTTTCTAAAGGCTGTCCCAAAATGCCAAAATTTGAAAGGGACACAGTCATCTTGTCAGGCAAATACCTGCACAAGGTACGGAATTAGATAGACAGTACAATATACACAAGTAAAACATTACTGATTTACATAACCGGTCACGCACAAAAACGACACACAGCTGGACAGCAGGCTGAGGCCCCTAGGAAAAACTTTCTCAGCCTATTTTTTACAGCCTGTGTAGAAACAACCTTGTAGCCAGATGTTTTGTTGAAGTTAGATCTGTGATATCCCCTCTGGAATGATAGCCAGCATCTTTGTAACGAACAATTTAGCTTATGCCTTAGCTTTCCAGCATCCCACTGATTTTCACAGAACTCAATGTCCTCCTTTTGGGCTTTGAAGCTGCAAAAGAAAGTTATGTTTGGTTGGCTTGTGAACCAGTCTGTCAACATCTTGAGACCGTAAATTACAGCATGCTTACTATAGTTTGCTTGGATTGGCAGAAACTGGTTGTACACATGTCAGCATCCTGTGATTATTAGCAGCAGCAGAAACTGCAAGAGCTAACATAATAAGGGACTACATGAGATATCTGGTAAAAATATTTTTGAGGGTTGCTGTCGTTCTCTTCTGATTCTTCCATTCATGTGAAAAATTATTCTGCTTTTATTGATCTGAAAACATTATGTTCTGGTAGACAATCATACAATCCTATTTGAATTTAAAAAAAAATAACTTCCAGCATTTTTATTTATACTCTTTCAAATTTATTTGCTTGTTTTGGCACTCTCTTTTTCTCCTATATCTAAGAACTGGATTTCTGCACATTTTTTTTAAAGATTCTAATCTGACAGAGTCTAGGAGTCTGAATTCCATAATATCTGTCATTTACTTCCTGTGCGACTTACATTGTATGCATTTACTTTATCTGGAAAAACACAAAAAAATACTATCATAAGGTTGTTGTGGGATCTAATGTTTGTAAAGCACACTCTATGCCTCCCATTGAAAAGTCTCATGAGAGAAAATTTATGCTGTTCAGAACATTATCTGTGAAGAATATGAACATATAAACTGCACATTTAATTAAAAATCTCACTCTGGGAAGACTTACTTTGGCTTTGAGTTAAATAAGTCAATATTATATACGATCCATAGATCTTCTCTGCATTATACCAATACAAGTATATAAAAAA
>VXAK01021890.1:44686-55875 GCA_013399435.1 Arenaria interpres
CCCCCCCCCCAGCTGCCTGATCCTGGCTGGGGCAAGGCCCTGCCCTGACAGAACCATGGGGAGCCTCCGCCTCCATCCCGCCCCCACAGTGCCCTGACACCTCACACAAAACTCTGTTCAGAGAATACAAGCAGTAAAAAGGCCTGCGCGCAGGGTTACTTGTCAAGGCACAGGACATCCAAAATAAATGTTACAGTCTCATAATGAATATATTAGTATCGATTCAAAGAGCAAGTGACATTTAACCACGAGGGAGGCAATATAGATCTATTAATATGACTGCATCAATGCTCAGGAACTTTATTTTCTTTTTTCTCATGGTTCCGCTAGTGAGATGCTTGTAAGTGTGATAAAGTCAAATAACTTTCCATCTAATTTCATTATGGGAAGATGAGAATAATGATACTTCTGCTTTTGTTGAAATCTGCTTTGTGGAGATTTGGGGTTTTTGCTGAGATCTGTGGACAAAGAACTGAGATCTACTATTTCATACTCATGCACGATACATCTCAGCCAAAATCTGCTGAAACAGTTTCCATAACTATTGTACTTTACAACACACAGGCTGAATTATTATTCAAATTTCATCAAATTATTATTCAAATACCTCTATATTGTGCCAGTCATATATCAGGTTCAGGTTGGGTGGAATTCGGTGAGTAAGACTATGCAACTTCACTCTTCAGTGTGTGCTCGTAGTTTTCATTTCTGGAAATGAACCAAGCAAGAGTTCTGGCTTATTCTTTATACATTATTTGATTTTTAAGTTTGTTTATTTAGAGAGTACAAATGCTTTATGTGATCATACAGTAACACTGAGTTTGGATACTATAGTGTGACTCAGTGCATAAGGTACATAGTGTTCCACTGAACAGCAAAATTTTGTTACTAGTTTTTAAGTCTTGTAAACATCATTATGGGTAAATAATTTATGAAGTTACTTAACTGTTTATCATTTCCTTCATTTGAAACAGGTTATTCTTAAGCCCAAGTGCCTATACTATTTTCTAAGCTTCACTAGTCAGCTCTAATCAGGACTCTTAACTGAACCATTTAAAGTTTTATTAAAACTGATATAGAAATGGAGCAAGTTTCTTACTGCCTGGAAACCTGTATCTCTCCTGGAATGTAGCCATATAATGGAGAAAAAAACATCTGAAAACACTAATACATTCTTCAGAAGGTGGCAGAACTGATGTTTTTCACATGTTTGGAAATGATACCACATATGCTGAGAATTGTCCCAGCACGTTTTTGCTGCTGAGTCAGTTTTACCAAGAAGTTAAAAAATTTTCCATTTACAACATTTTGTCTCTTTGTATTTTGCCATGGTGACAAAAGCCATCATTTTAGTCTAACTGTCAGAATCTGAATCTGGAGTTTTATACCTTATTAGATTTATAAATGATGACTTCTTTAGCGCAATTATTGCTCCAGAGGCAAGTATTTCCTAAAGAATGTTTGGTCACTATAGAAGAATAAAATAAAGATAAATACATAGGAAAATAGTTATTTTAAGTATTATATAAACAATAACATAAATACATAAATATTCTCAAAAAATCTAGTTGTTTCCATAACTCAGTACAGTGCAGTTTTGCAACCTTGCAAGTTATTTGTGTCACAGTATATGCAGAAGATTTTATTTAAGCAAAGATTTTCTTGATTTCAGCACAATTTCATATAAATAATTTTAAATTGCTTTCTTAGCTATTTCTATTAAACTTCTCAATTTTTCCTATTCTAAAATATTATTATTAGCAGAAAAAAAATCTGAGTTAACTGTGATAATGTACTTACAGGGTAAAAGAGAGATATCAGAGTAACTTCTAACTTTAGTTGTAGTCTACATCAGGAAAACTAACAAGTTACTTCGACTGTAACCTTATCCTGTTTAATATTAGGTAGCCTCTTCTCTTTCTTAGTTGTATCCTGTTGACTTTTACCAACCTCAATTTGTTTGTGTATTTATTTATGTTAGTATGGCAATTGACACATCATAGTTATATTAGGAGAATGATAAAATACATATATACATAAATATTGATAGGAAAGTCAGTATTTGCAGAGGTAGTTAACATTTTGTATTAGACATTTTTACATTGTTGCAAGAAAAACTGTCATCTTTTGGGCACGCTTTTCTAAGATATGTTACCTCTCCCAAAGATCTTGCTTCTTTCATATATTTAGGTCATCATGCATCTAACAAGGCTTTGAGAAGAACTTGAACAGGAAATCTGATTGGCAAAATGCAATGTTCAGTGTCTTCAAATGCTAAAAATATTATACTTAGATAAAGTAACAGCAAGCTGTCACCACTTCTTTGGTTCTGTATATTATCTGCTTTCCTCAAGTGAAGAGGAGTACGTTAAGATGACAGACTACATCAGTTCTACTTTTCAAGTTGCAGCTGTTGGCACTGTTTGACAGTGATTCCTTTGTAACATAAAATATCAGCATAATCATAATCTTCTTCTTTTTAGCCTCAGTTAGAAGTTAAAAGGATTCTATCCATGTTCTTTCTGACTTCAGTTAAATCTAGTCTTCATCTGGAAAAGAAAATAGTTTTATTTTAATCAAACATGCCTCCAATGAAATATTACACACTAGTTAACCATACTAGTACAAATTAACCATGTGCTCTGCCTAATAGAAAAAGCACAGAATGAACTTTAGGAGAGGAAATTTTTAGTGTATTTCCTTAGTTTCATCTAGAGATATTGCACAAGTCTCAGAGAACTAAGGGGAAGTATTAAGCGACTGGGAGAGAAAGGATGTATTTTCTATCCTCATGGAGAAATCTAGGGTGCTAATGCAAGGCACTCAGGCCAGGCATCTTTGGCAGTTCTACCTTCCCTGCCAGAAAGGAATCACAGTTGGCTGAGTCTCCCCACAGATGCCCAGGGCAGCCACAGCAGGAAATGCAGTAAAAGCTACTACCAGTTCAGGTGTTCTCACTCATAATGAAAATGAGATATCTACAGGATTATAATCTGCTGAAAGCAGTTTTTCCAGTTTATCAACCCTTGTGCCTGCTAATTAAATCTTGTTGAGCCATTTCCATATATTGCTCAGAATTTTGAGCTTTGGAAGATAATCTTTTAGATGAGATAAAGTAAAGTAAATGTGCTCTGAAAGTGGTATCATATCTTCAGTGTGGAAATAGTATAACTTGGCCTTGGAGGCCTAACTATATGTGATGTTGAATCTGTAAAAATTAATAAGTAAGGACTAACAGGTCAAATTACAATTTCATTTAGATTTGTAAAGCAGAATTCAGGAATTATGAACCATATGTCTGATCTTGGTGCACATAAAGAATAGTTTAAAGCCGAAAACCTGTGGTTGATTTCAAATAACATGATGTCTCGTGTCTCCTTTTAGGATTTAACATTTGCTAAAGTCAGTAAGGAAGAAAAAAACCCTGTCAAAGATAGGTGTTTTTCTTATTTTGTGAGTGCTTTTTTGAGTATGAAAGCATATTACTGTGAGGATTATGAATGTTTTTTAATTATCTCTGCCTTATGTTCTTGTATATTCTCCTTCTGTTTACACACATAACCTTCAGGAATGATAATCAGCTAGTAGTAGGTTTCATCTTCTACTCAGTGAATATCAACTTGACATCTAATTTATCTTTTCATATGAGTTAAAATGCTTTGTGTCCATACTATAAAAATCATTTTAAGTAAAATATATCCACGGTCATATGCATTAGTGTGGAGTTTTTTCCTGCATTGGATAGATAATTTGGTCACAAAATACATAACAGAGCACTACACTTATTTGTGAATAAAGACAAGGCTAAAACCACACATAATTTTAACTAACAAGTTACTTCTTCAGATTGACTTCAATGGATTTGAATCAGCCACAGATATAGAAAGAATGTAATCCCATTGAATAGAAAATATGTGCGTATGAAAAAAATCAATGGAAAAAGAAATTATATATCTGTCTTTTAAACCTGCTCTTTTAGTCATGGAACTGCTGACAACTAGATCACTCAATTTCAGAGTTGCCAACAGATATATTTAGCCGAAGAGGAATAGTGGAACTTTTACAATTTACCTTCATCAGCAGTAATTCTTACTGCCAGCTGAATAAAAGCAAGGACTGACAATTTAACAGAAAATGGCATTGTTTCTTTTTCTTAAGAAAAGGATTATTATATCCAGTGTTCTGAGAGCAGAATTGTGGATGAATTCATACTTGTCTAAGGCAATTAGTCAAAATTATGCTGATCCTAGTCAAACTCTGACAAGTGAAAAGCAGATAACTTGTTCAGGTATTAGGCAGGCCTTAATTCTCAGTCCCTGTTTGTAGAACAACAGAACTCACCAGGCACTAAAAGACTGAAGACTTATCACCGAAACAGACTGATGGTAACTACCATCCATCTAAAAAAAAAATAAATTTATTAGTAATCCAAGTATGCTTTCCCCCTGCACATACACATTTTCCGTGCATTATTCCCATCTCCATTTAACTATCTTAAATATTAGAATGAGGTATTAAGTTACTAATATTTTAGATGTTTGAAAATGATCCTTGTAGCTGCTCACAGTTTCTGTCTGAATTACACTAATGTGTGAAGTTTCCACAGAACAGTTTTTATTCTCTTTTGCTTTTCTCTCTTTTTCTTCTTGTTCAGAAGAAATGCCAGCCAACAACTTGGGTCAAGTTAAACATTTCTGCTGGGCATTCCTATGCTTGAGTATGATGCAAAGCCACTAAGAATAGACAGGAAGAGTTATATTAAGCAGAATACATTAGTATGAGGGTACACTGAAGCAGTACAAGATTGTGCTGAGCAGTTTACTGTTGAAAATTATGAAGAAGTTAAAATGTAAAAGAAAGTGTTAAATGAGAGAGCAAACATTTTAAATGGATACACATCAGTCTGTAGTGCTCCTTTAGAAATGACCAAGACACCTATGTCCCTGAAAAGCCCAGAATGCAAGTAATAAGCAGTGTCCTTTTTCATTTCAGTAAAAAAGTCACAAAACAACAAGGCCAAAGTTCTAGTCTCATTAGTATGGAAAATAGAATTTAAACTGGACTCAGGTTTCCCACTGACAAGTTCCCATTGAACATAACCATTCAAAATAAAATTCAGTCAACTCAATTGTGATCTTTAATAAATTCCTGGGAAATTATTTCCACAGCAGCCACTCTCATATGTGTTAACTTTAGAGCTCTCAAGGGTACAGTTGGAATGGCTTATTTTACTAAGGGACTCCTCATTACTGAGGGATTATGTGGAAGAGTTTTTTAAGGAAGAAGTACTGCAAGAAGTGTGGGTTATTTTAGATGCAAGACATTTGCAACAATCTTGACCCTCAGCTGCGTCATGCTGTCTTTGTGGATATTTATCTCTTCAGACCATTGCTAACAGGTAAACTTCGAAATGTTAATTGAGGTGGTTCTAAGACTACATGGAAAGAGCCAGATAAATTGTACATAGTACTTTTAATAAAAGGGTATTTTTAAACCATAATAAAGATTCATGTCTTTAGATTAACGTCAACTCTCTTTTAAAACCACTTCTAATGCATAGTCTGGTGTGGTACTTGTAGCATATTTGTAATATACAAGTACATACACAAATATTGTTTCTGCTCTCATAACTGAAAAGTGATTTGCACTGCAACTTTAATTCAAGACATTTGCCTGACACTCTGCTCAGACCAATGCATTCTCTTTTTTTTTTAATGCTCTTCAGTAATACTGTTGGAAATAGTTTGTGTACCTCTTAGTGGTAGTGCCTTATGCTGCATATAATAGTCTTAGCTGATTAATAATGCTTCTTTTAAAGCTGTGATTATTTTTTGCAACAATAACAGGTAGGTTAACAAACAATAAAGTAAAACCTTGCGAGTAAAGATCCCTGTGTTTCCCATTAGGCTGCTGAGAAATTCCTTGTCAACTAAAATTTGTTATTGAATTATCCAAAAGAAGTGCATTTTTGATCATGGTACCTTCAGAAAAGAAAACTGCAAAAAGATAAAAGTATTCTATTGTTGTAGTTATTTTTTGTGCATAAAAAACAAACAAACTAAAATTACATTGATCCTATCCAAAACTGAGAAGGCAGACTCCTGCTTGACTTTTTACATATAAATGTTTAAATGTGATCTGAGTTCGAATTTTTATTTAATCCTGGGTAAAATTTTGATCCTGGGATCAAAGTCATCACAGAAGCATGGAGCAAGGCTTTAAATATATTAAGGCTTTTAATATATTAAGGCTTTTAAACTGTTATTGACCTATAAGTAGTGTTTAGACACTAACTTTCAAGATCTGTGTGCAGCTGATGCTCATCTTCATTTTGGACTACAGGAAAAACATCAGGAACACATCTTTGTTTGGGTGTTATATATAATCTGCTGATTTAAAGAACTAATTATTATAGCTTTTTTTCTGAAATAGATACAGATGAAGTCTAGATACTCAGAAACCTAAATGAAAACATTCTTTGCCAAATTTTATCATTTAAAATGCTGAAGATACAAGATGTTTTCATTATTGAGAATGGCAACCCTGCAGCCAGAGAGACACTGTTGCTTAAAAAAGTGAATAAACTATAACTTTTTAACTCAGTAACAGTGAGTTTACAGTGATTACAGTTTTAGTGGCAGTTACTGTTGCTATTTGAATATTTAGTACCTGCAGCAATGCTATCCTAGTAAAAGAAATAACTATTTTTAGATCAAAAAGGAAAACTATGAGTTTTCATTTACTGTGAAAAATTAGAAATAATCAGGTTTTCAGAATGGGATAGGTGGTGTTTATAATACAAATTTAGACATCTATCCTTTCTTTAGGTATGGTCTAATGAAACACTGATCACATTGCATTGCTGTTACAATCCCCTATATATAGCAGAGGTATTCTTGTGGAAGATACTATTATTCTTACATTACAGGAGTGGGGAAAAAAAAAGGTTGTTTCTAAAGCTGTGCTTATTAATAGCAGTCACATTCTAAGGTTGCAAAGTAGCAGTCTTCTGAACGTGACATTGAAAGATACACATACTTCTTGTATACTTCATTGCAGTATTTGTCAATGTTTTTTGAAAAAAATACTTGTTTTTTTTTATAACTGATATCTGAGGAAACCAAACTGAGCTGTCTGAGCATATGAATGATTCATCAAGAAATATGTTTTCCCTAAAAATGCAAGGCCTCATAATTTTTATTATAATGTGGGACTTTTCAAATTTTTCATTAAAAATATATGTAGAGATTGCTTGATTTCTTTTCTAGGAAAGTATTGATTAGTACTGATTCATTCTAAGTCAGACTTTTTGTTTGATTGAAGGTGATGAAATGAAAAATGGTGCTAAGTCTGTCTTCTTTGTAATCAGTCAATTAGTGAACAAATCCAGAATTGACCACAGCATCACACCTGTGTGCAGTGAATGAAAGATTTAGCAAGGCAGCCTCTTCATGCTCTCTCTGGTTACACTGAAGAGCAAGAAAATCATATACCTTTTAGTCAACTATTTTTAGTTTTTCATATTGAAATAATAAGCTAGAAAAACTATTTTTTCCTTAATTTTCTTAATTTGATTTCATTTAAGAGTCTTCTAGAGTCTTCTAAAGTATGTTACTGCTATTTCAGTACATTCTTTCAAAAGTAAACTGTAGTCATAAATATAAATTATGAAATTTATATTAGTGTTTTCTCCATAAGGTGTACTAGGAATTTTTAATTATATTTTTATTGATAATTTATTTGGAAACTATTTTCCTGAGGTATTTATAAAGTATGGAAATGAGAAACATCTCTGTAAGCATCCAGTAGCAAATAATATTAAAATAACGAAAAGACAACAGTTCTTACATTTACTTCTATTTCGCATCTTCTAATTGCTGGACTGTTATCCTCTTGCAAATTCCATAAATTCTTTTAAATGCAGCCATCTGCTGGTCAGGAGACACCTGGAATAAAGTCAGGAACCATTGAAATAACTAAGCCACCTTGTCTTGATGATTTTTTTTTTAAAAAAAATAACCATAAAATATGAAGTTCTACTACCATGCAGGTATGACCTTCCAGCACACAGGAATTATCAAAATTAGAGCCTATTTTATAACCTGCTGTGCCTGTATTTCCAGATATTAGGAATCAATGGTAGTTTTGCCAAGCTGAGGCCTGTTGAAGTATACTTATCTATAATGAGCAATCCAATTTCAGGTGTTATGTGTTAATTTTCACTACAAAGTATAATAAACAGCAGAAAGTGAAGCTTATATTTACAGTCACTCTTTAAGAACAATAGTAATTTTGTCACAAGTTTGCTACACATGCTATGAAGTATTGAATAGCCTAACAACAGGCAAATGTAATATGTAGTTTTTTCCTGTTTCACTTCTAATAAGCAAAGAACTTTAGTCAGCAGCACAGACCTATACAAGACAAATTGTCTAAATTAGTCTGCTGTAACTGTTTGCACCTGTGAATCAATTTAACTTGCACAGGTGAAATCTGAATTGGACTAACAAGCTGAGCAAAGTATGAGCTCTAGATAAACTTCTTGTTATGCTTTGTCACTATACTAGAATAAGAAGTTTTCTCAAGATGTTTTTTTGATATTGCTTATAAGTTTTACATTCTGTTTTAAAGTTACTTAAGTAGGCGACAGGTTTTATTCATATAATCTTGTTATATCGGTGTGTAAACTATTGTTACCTGCTTTGAAGGTTTTATGATAAATACTCTTGTTATGTGATGATTATTTTGTTCAAAGGTCACGACTTAAGTTTTTAGGTTAGGATTGTCAGTGGTTGAAGTCAAATTAACACTTCTGAACTGAAAAGCTAAGAAACAATACATTTTGACAAGAGCTTATTTAGTACATGCTAGAATTTAGATGAAAATGGGGGGGAAATGTTGTTCCTCTTTTGAATTTCTAATTTTAGAGAGCAATTCTAAAAAAAGAATTACGCTAATTATGTCATCTTCCTGGTCTGTGTATCAAAGAAACAGAACTGCACCAGGTTTTTCCATGCTGATTTGGGAAGAATTACTTTACTGAGAAGGTGGTCCAGCACTGGAATGGCCTGCCCAGAGAGATGGAGTCACCATCCCTGGAGATATTTTAAGAAACATGTAGGAATGGTACTTCAGGGCATACTCTAGTGCTTGAGATTGTTGCGTTGGATTTTTTTTGTGTGTGTGTGTGTGCGTGCGTGTGTGCGTGCGTGTGTGTATTGTTAGACTCAATGATCTCAAAGGTCCCTTCCAACCATGAAGAATACAGGAGACTTTTCTGTGATTATTCTATGTACAAGGTTTGGTAGTGTCTCATTTTTGGTGATTTTGATTACTGACTTATGATACTTTCATAGGCTTGCTTTTTTGTTTAGGCTTTGCTGCTGCAGAGACAAGATTAAAAATTATATTACTTTTTTTGCCCCCATTGTCTCCTCGTGCCTCGAAGCTTCAAAGGTAACCATCTACTGTCAATTGTCTTCTATTTACTTTCATCTTCTAAGGGAGTGTGTCTGGAGTTTAGGTTCAGTAAAGGATGACCTTGTGTCCTTACATTTTCAAATGCATTGTGATGTTCATAGCTTTGTTTGTATAAAAATGTGTGGAATTATATGAAATAATAATAGTAAGACTGAAAACAAGTTTCATCAACACAGCAGAATTAGCATATTTAGGCCATTTTTTAGAATTGAGGAAGACCAATTTCAAAGGTTATAATTTTAGTGCTTCATAGTCCTCTCTAATTTCCAATTTAGTTAATAGGAGTGTTCCATTTTATTGCTATTAGTGCTTCAAGTGCTTTATTGTTTTTGGCTTGAACAGTAATGCCATTTAATTTCTTATCTCTGCTAAGGAAATTGCAGCAATATAGTAAATATTGTTAATTTTTGTATTTTGAAAAAGAGTTGCCCTAACCTTCTCCTCTGAGACAAATTTAAATAATATTCTTCATTGGTTCAGTAATCATGAAAAGGATCATGTCGCTTCCTTTGTGTTCCCAAAGGAAATGGGTCTTGACACTTAAAAATTCAAATTTTGGCTTTCGTGTTGTGTTAACGTTTCTCTGTGGATCTGGAAAAAGCAGGTCAGTCATGCTGCCAAAGTTTATATGTACTCAAAGTGAAGGGATTTTGTCCCACACTAGTCAGGGGTGGAGCTAGCACCATGCATCAAAACATATGTTCTAGATTATTGATACTGTCTACAGTCTTTTTCATATTTTCTCAGTACAATTTTCTTACAAAAGTAATGACCACAGAGTCATCCTCTTGATGAGTGTATTAATGTTCCTAGTATGAACTTACTAATAATTGTTTACATACCTGGAGATTTCTAGGAAGACAATTCAGTTCCCTATGTGATGGTCATGTGTTAGTGAGCTAACGTTGGCAACATCCGTTCTGTAATTATTACAGTGATAGGCCTAACACAAAGGTCAGATGAGACTGGAAAGGAAGACTATATTTGCAAGTAAAAGTATAAAAATAGCTAATTATTCCATTTAGTTTTTCCAATAAACATTTAAAATTGCTTATCAAATCTAACGCCATATCAGGTTCCTTGCTACCTTTCCTTAATAGCACATCATAGTACTTTCCCCAGTAGTTCCCTAGCATCATGAAGAATTGCAATCCACAAGTTTATTCAGTACAAAAAGTTTTTGGTTCTGTTGGTGTTTTTTGATTTTGATATGATATTCTTATCTAAGTTGATGATATATTTAATCAGAGTTTATAAAACATGTTATTTGCATAGTTTGGTCTGTATGATTTTACATGGTAACTTCCCAAGCTTACAGTGAAATTTTTAAATGAAACTTGAATGCATCTTTAACAATGGTATAGAATCAACCTTCATCCAAGAATTGGCTATTACCAGAGAGTGTAACAGAATAAAACTTGAATTTTGGTTATAGGTTTACTATTAGTCTCATGCATAATTCTGTTTTGTGCCTTTTTTTCTGAAAAATACTGTTTTCCTTCCTAAAAAGGAGTTGCTGAGAGTGGTCTTTTTTTTTTTTTAAGTGGACATACAGGAGAAAAAAAAACAAAATAGAAGCTTTAGGCATTTTTAAGACATCCCTGGGAAAGAATGCAATATATACTTAGCAGTATTTCCAACAGTACTACTTCCTTCACATGGTGCATTAACACATTTATTTATTTATTATTTTTGAGTGATAAATTCTC
>VXAK01021891.1:16716-43117 GCA_013399435.1 Arenaria interpres
CCCCCCGCCTTTGAATAATCTTCCAAGTTTTGGAGGAGAAAACTACTGTTTTTCAGGCCAGCTATGGCTTAACTGTGCCACTGTCTTCTTTTCACACTCTTTTTTTTATCTCTTCAGTTATGTGGCTCATTAGATGATTACTAACAAGTAAGTGACCTTGCATAGGTACCATAAATGTTGTCATTTTCATTTAAGACTTTGATTTTTACCTGGGTCTTTTTCTGACATAAAATGCTTTTTTTGGAGACTATTATTTATCACTGTGACCTCACTTGCAAACGTCCCAGTGGAGGACAGCCTGAACTAACATTTATGGTTAAACAGTTGGGAAAATTCTTCCCAGAATAGGGACAGTTTTGTGAATCTGGACTTCAACCTGAAGCAGGCTAACAATGAGTCAGTCTGCTTTCTAATTGAAATTACCACTTGATCAATTTGGAAAAATAGCAAACAAGTGCAAGGTATTGTGAAAATATGATGAAGGAAACTCATAACTGGTTATAATATGTCTGACACTACTCAATGACTACACAAAAAGGAGCATGTAGGGAGGGCAGGAAAGCGAAGAGGTTTCTCATACTAACATTATGGGGACAAAACTTCCCTGGTTTTTAAGCATCATCTCCATATCTTGTAAGACATATATTGGTTTGTTGGTAAATAAGGACACTGTCTTTTAAAATTACTTGTTTTGGTCCTCAAAATACAGCTAGGGAAGTTGAGAGCATGAAGTAGTGACAGAAGAGTGAAAGAATTTTGCTGCAATTCCTGAGGCATAAGCCAGTCTTTGGATTTATCCCAACAACATCTCCCAGTTAGCCTATTTATAAGTAGACATGTGGTCTGGCTGAGTTATCCAAGCCTGAGGAGTGTTACGCTGTCTCTATCATCTCCTTACTCACTTTTGTCTGTAGAAAATTGAATGACTTTATCAAAAGACAAATAAGCCACTTCGGCTTTCTGGATTGACTGACAGGGCTGTTTGCCTTTCCAGAAAGTGGAATTCACCCAGATTTGGAAATTAAAATTTAAAAAAAAAAAAAAAAAAAAGGAAGAAGGGAGTAAAAACTGATCTAAAATATGTGAAATCAGGAAATATATTTGTATTGGACTTCAGTCTGAGAGACAGAGTAAGGCAAAGCTTGAGATTTCACTGGCAGAGCAACAGTGCTGGCATTTCTCTAGCTTTGAATTGTGAAAATCTCCTGGTTCAGTGCTCCCAGTCAGAGGTGCACAGGGTGGATCAATGCCAGCCACCAGTTCTCGGCACTCCTGTGCTCATGCCCTAGTCTTGCCCCTTTCATGGTTGTCGCTCTTTTTGTGTCAGGAGCATGACTGGCGTTTACACAAGCTGCTGGTGGAGGCACCGACTGCTGTTTCTCTCATATCATCTGGGAAATCTCATCACAAAGAGCATGCAGTCTGGTGGCATCCTTTGCTGGAGAAGGGAAGATTTTATTTCCTGCTTTAAAAGATTTTTTAAGTTACAACATGAAGAGAAAAACTTTTAAATGTAGAAAAAAAAAAAAAAGTGTCTATAGGAGTAGATTAACATCTAGTCAAATTTTCAAGAATTCCTTTTAGATGCCCAAAGGAACATACCCATCAACCTGCTCACCAAAATCCTCTTCTTCATGGTGTGGACATGGCCAGACAAGAGCATGGGCATGATCCCAGACACATTGAATGTATTACTTCAGGCATTAGCCATGATATCAATAAGAAAAAAATCAAACTCATTCTAAAGTCTAGACCCCAACACTTTTCTACTCAGTTGAACAGAGAACTCTGTGGTTGGTACATCTGCCCACCACATCACGTGAATAAGTACAAGAGTCTTGCATAGCATCAGCTCTGCAGGAGGTGTTGTATAGTCACATCAGTATGGACATTTCCCCCTTCCACTGGCTGCAGGTGGAGGTGACAGCTGGCAATAGAAAGGCCATGGGTTTAGCAGTGGCATGTCAATCTTTCATTCCTTCATTTCTGTCCTGGCAAAATGTCTCTATGTTAATTTATTATTGGATGGATGGATGGATAAATAGATAAATAGACAGATAGATAGATAGATAGATGGACAGACTCCTTTTTTTTTCTCTCTTCTTCACCTTACCAAAAATTATGATTCAAAAAATCCTAATTCTATGCACACATTAAAAATGACAGTGACTCTCCCTGGAACAGAAAGGAGAAATAAACTGGAGCATTAAATAAGAACAACTTAGGAACACAGCTCATCGAGAATTTCTCTTAAGAGGATACAAAATGAGTCAATATTATACTGTATAAAATAAGATGATATTTCAGCAAAAAAAGCTACCTCAGCAAAACAAGTAATTTCAAGCTTCAGAACTTTGTGCTGTCTCAGAGCTGAGAGAGGTCCAGAACCAGAGTTTCTATTTGAAATATTGAGAAATACAAGTAGATAAATACGTGGAGGTCAGCATTCATTTTGCAAAACTGTTAATGGACTGTTTACTGCAATGTCTGAGACAGCAATATGTTATGAAGCTTGAAATGTCTCAGAATGTTTTTGACTGGACTGCACTTCCTGATAGGAAATCTGCTTTGCCTTCCCTTTACTTTGCTTAGTCTGTGGCACTGTGATTTTTTATCAAGCAGTTTGACTACAGATGGAAACACAGCTCCTAAGTGCTTAACTACTGCAGTACTTTTAAGGAAAAGAGGGTTAAATTGTCCCTTTGGGGTACAATCAAACTCTTTCACTGCTATTCAATATGTGGGATAAGCCATTGTCTCGATCTCACATTTCTGAGCACAAGATTTGGAGATGTTGTTATATTGAAACTTCCTCCCCTTTCCCTTTCTTCTCTTGGGTCTCTTCTCCCAAGTCACCGGCGACAGGACGAGAGGAAATGGCCTCAAGTTACGCCAGGGGAGGTTCAGGCTGGATATTAGGAAAAATTTTTTCACCAAAAGGGTTATCAGACATTGGCATGGGCTGCCCAGGGAGGTGGGTGAGGCCCCATCCCTGGAGGCGTTCAAAAGACGGGTTGATGTAGTGCTGGGAGGTATGGTTTAGTGATGGTGATGCTCCTTGTATGTTGTGTGGGCGTCTATTTTTGTCAGTTAGGTTGACGGTTGGACAAGATGATCTTTAAGGTCCCTTCCAACCTGGAAGATTCTGTGATTCTGTGATTTCTATATAATTTTTAAGGTGTCAGTCTCCTTCTGGCTTTATTTTCAAATGGTAACATATTTTTTGTATGTCAGAGAATCATATTCCTTCTCTACAGTGCTGGCGTTAGATTGGAACATTTGGGTAACAGTAGGAAAAGAAACTAATGCAGAGGACACTGGAGAGAAGTTCAGGGATACTTATCTGCAGGGAATAACTGTCATGAAGTCTTTCACGTGACCCTGCTAGATGTTAGGAAGATGAGTAGTCATGAACTCTCTAGCTTGGCCCTTTCCAGTCCAAAAGCATTGTAACTTTGTCTTTGTTCGGCTCCTTCCCTGGCCGCTTCCCCTTCTGCTGCCGGATCGTACAGTGCTGACCCTGAGTCCAATCTCACAGCACAGCTGAACTCATATTGTCTTGATCCAAAATCACCCAGAGGTTTTAGCACTGCGATGCACAGCACTCCCAGTCCCAGGACCACAGTGCAAGTGACAGAACAGGGTGGGAGGAAGACATGAAGCCTGGGAGGTCTCCAGGTCCTTTCTCGGGGTGTTGTCACACCTGAGACCCTGTTCATTACACTGCAGCTGCACATTGGGCATAGTCCTTTAGCAACTGACTCCAGGTTTAACTGCACAGTAAAAGGACCTTATTTATAAAATATAATTATAAATCACAGAAACAGGGTTCGTACCAGCAGGCTGGGGTCATTATGTGACCTAAAAAGTATCTGTCATCTTCACGGAGTGGCCTGAGAGTGCAGCAGGAACCCTAACAAGACTGGGCACTTTTGGGTGGGAGCATCCTTGTGCCTGCCTGGCTCAGGGCGCCGATGGACTGAGTGTGTGTGTGACAGCCTGCACACATCTGCAGAGACATGCTCATTGTCTCTGATCAGGGGGATTAAGCTAAGCCCTGCCTGTGTGTATTCCAGTTGTTAGGTTCAGCGTTCTGACAAATCCGCTGATTTCTATGAGCTGGCACCCAAAAGAAAAATGAAGAAGAAGGAGGTCTTTAGTTATGTTTTATCTCCAGCATCAGCCTATGCAGTATCAGTGGAGAAGTTCTTTGCAGTTCATGCTTACATCCAGGGGATTACACTTTGAGTTACCATATCTGGAGAGAAACATTACAGAGGAGAATTCCTTGAAAAAAACAGGTTTTTTATTTTTTTTTAGAATTTATTTTGACAATTGCAGTTTTAAAATTTTAATTATTTGTACTGGTTCACATTTCTTTAGTCAGTGTATTGTATGGATATTTTGTTAAATAATGAAATCAAGTGTTATGTTTCCTCAATACTGACATTCAGCTATTTAATCTTTGCTGAGAATTGGAAAAGAGTCTACCATTTTTCATGTTAATTATAATGTAGGAGGATTAGCTAAATGCATATTAGCTTTTTTTTTTTACTGTGGTACTTTATTAAGCCATTTTATTAACTCCTTGAATTTCCTTGTGGAGCTTAGTGAATGTTTTGGTGAAACATTTATTCACTAAAAATGCTGCTTTGGTGTGACTGAAACTATTCACAACAAATTCAGCAAATGGTTTTAATCTAAAAATGGGGAATGCATTCATATTTACATTTACACTTATATTATTGAAGAAATGTAGAAATATTGGCCTGCAAGAGGTCTTGCACATTCCTACATCCATCCAGACTTTGCAATTGTCATTAATTGCTAACATTATTTAGAGATCATCTGTCTTACACATCTCTTAAATATAGATCTTAAAATACTGCTTAGCATCTTCTAACAGATTTTTCCGGATTGGAAAAGATCAAAAGCCGCAACCAGAAATCAACAGAGGTGTACAGAGAACGTTGCCAATGTCCCACCTCCTTTCAAAAGCAGTGCTTTTGTTTCCTGTTTCTCAACAGTGTTGAGAAAACTAAATACTTGCCTACTTGAAAGGAAATAAAGCCTTAGCAGTTGGCCAACAGAGCCTAATGGAAAAATGTCTTCTGACTCCAGTTCTAACAACCACATTACCTTTATATATCGGAGCAAGGCACATCAGTCAGACACCCAAGACATTAACAACATTAGGAGCATCACTCCAGTCCAGTTAATGTGAATTTTTCAGTGGTCTATGTGAAATGTCTCAGAAGGGCTGGTGCAAAAAAAACTGTACTACTTCCCACAATCTAAGCTAGGTATCAAACAGTGGAAAACATTTCTTCCTAGCTGCAGGAATTATTGAGTAGAAACCCTGATGTTTATGATGCATTTCAGCCTAAACAGAGTGCAAATAACACCAGCAGTTACAGATTCAAAGTTCCTTTTATTACGAAATTCGGCTGAAATAATATATAAATAACAATTACACAGAAGGTCACAATCTAAAAGATAAAAGAATAATCTAAGTGAATTAAGCCTGTATTTTATGGAGGATGCTTAAAAATTGTTTCATGGTGGGCCAGGAGTATTTTTAACTTAATCCACTGTTTACCCAACTAATCAAAAAATAACCAAAGAAGTCCCTCAGTTGCTTCCACTGATCTATAAAAGGGTTAATATTTACACAGGAATTAGCAGAGTTTCTACTGTGAACTTTGAGGAGAAGATTTTTGAAAGGTTGCTGAGTTTTTGAGCTCTTTTTGTAAACTGGAGATTGGCCCTCCACTCCTATTTCTGCCTTTGAAAATCATCCCCTCAATGCAAAACTCAGAGAAAATTTTGTATCAGCATTAGGAAAATGCAGAACCGCAAGCTCTCTGTGAGTTAGATACAGGCTTATAACTGTCTGTCATTCTGTCCTTCTGTTCAACTTGGACAATGATCATGACAAAATTCAGAAATCTGATAGGAGGGATTTTTCTTGAGCTGGCTGAAGTTTTTCATATTTTCAAGTAATAGGATCATTAAGGATAGTATTCAAGGATATAGAGAGGCAAGTTTTAAGGAGAGGAAGGATCTTTTATTAACTCAACTTTATAGTTTGAAAACCAGACATGCTTCAGGCATACAAACCTTTTTCCTGTGCCCTGGAAACTGGTGTCTTTTTATAACTGTATCAGCTAGTTTAATAAAAGATATTGCTTCTCCCTACAAACCTTGTCTTTCAGATTTGAAGATACATTAAAGCAAGTGAGTTCTGTCCTGCTATGAGCATTTCACGAAATTTTTATTTCAAAGCAATAGTCAGCAAAATGCTTTAACTTCAGCAAGTGACACAAACAGACAAAAATGTTGACTTTACATTCCTTTATATCTTTAGCCTCTGCATTCCTGCTTTATCCTTCTCGTGCCTACTTTCATCCTTCTCTTCTACTGCTGTTATAAAGTGGAAGTACTAATTACATCATCCCTCCATCTTATTTATACAGATTAAAAACAGCGGTGGTATGTCTAGTGAACTCAGTGGGATCTTTCTTAACAATTTCTGCAAATTAAATAGTACTTGTTCCTGTACATGATATCAGTAGTTGCACTTCACACACATTTACCTATTTCCATTTTTTTTATTTAGACATACTTCAAAAATATATTTTTTAAAGCTACCATCAAAAGTATTTTAGAGTGTCACATAAAAAAATCCCTGAAAATTACCAGTGGAATAAATGTCATGAGCAAGTGGACTTAATTTCTTTCTAAAGTAAAAATAATCCCATAATACTTTTCCTCTCTTCTTAACCCACATTCTGCTATTCCTCTCCAACTCATTGTACTATTCCTGTCCCACGATTCTCACTTGCCCTAATTATATTTATTTCTTATAGCTGGAGAATAATTATGAGTCAAGCATGTGGGAAAATTTTAATTAATGCTAATTTTACATTTAGATTATGCCTGTGTACACATATATAAATAATTATATGCACTTCTGGAGTTACAGAATTTTTTTAGCTCAAAAGTAAAAATACCCAGAGTCCCAGTCTGGGAATAAAGCATGAGCTTGGACAGCTGGAAAGTGGACATGGCACCATTTAAAAATCAGACAATTCAACATAACACAGGAAAGAGCAGAGGAGAGAGAAAATTTATTCAGTGGTCTGATCTCTGTCACAGGAGTTACGCATTTTGTTTTAAAAAGTGTTTAAATAACAATTGCCACATGAGTGTTCTCCTTTTGGGAGGCCTGCTTTGCAGGAGTTAATGAACTGAGGCACTCTTCATTCCTGCAACCCATTCCCCAAGGCTTTCCCTGGGTTGTGTCCCTGCCCCACCATACACTGTCCACTACAGAGTCAATGGCTCTCAAGCTGCTTTGGGAGGAGAGACTGTGCTCCTCTCCCTCATGGCATAGCTGCACTGATGATCTACTGAGTTAGCCTTTGTGTTTCGGTGCCTCAGTCTGGTCTTTTCTTCCATGGTATGCAATGACCAAAGGTAGAATTCGTCTGTTCAGATGTAGGTGTCCACTGTGGGATAGTTATTAAAACTCTTTACAATCAGCAAAGAGAAGAGGACACTTCAAGGGTAGAGTTTATGTTAATTTAAAGTAGGATCTGAAAGTGCATCTGATGAATCGCATCCTAAAAGTGCCTATTTCTCACCACTACCTGTAGTGGGCACCCGGGTTTATTGGCTTGGTGGTAGACATCTTCCACCTAACCACTTAGCTAGAAATATAGATGGATGGTGCACCTCAAATATGCTACATCAAGGGATATTTTCATGAAATATTCTGAAAGTCACGCTTCAATTCTGCCTAAGTAGCATTTTAAGCTCCTAAATTCTCTGTTTGTTCTGGTTTTAGCTAACAAACCTCCTTAAACACTTCTGAAAGTCTTTGCTGGTCTTTGTCCTCACCTTTGAAAATTCGCTTCTTAAGACCTTAAGTCCAATTCTAAATTGCTTAAAAATTCCTAAATTGCTACTGAAAATGCTACTCCAGCAATTTATGTTTATATAACATTTTTACAGATAAATTACTAAGTGCTCCAACACCTGTTTCATAGAAATTACTTCATTTACCTTCTAAAAAAATGGGGATGTCTGAAAACTGGAAGCTGATCAATTCTCAGTTATGCTTAACAGCACTCTTTATGCTTCTCTTTCTTAAGAAAGCCATATTTGTACAAAGATCTTTCTTTAAAAGGGCTTTGAAACCTTTATTACAAGTGAAATTACATTCATTCATTTTTATTTAAAACATGGGTAGTCAAAGGGAATAAAAATGTATTACTGTAAATTTTTCTGAAGTATTATCAAAATATAAAATTTTATTGACATTCTGAGGTTGGATATCATACAGTAAATATAAATTCACAAGAGTATTGAGGGTTTTCTTTTTTCCAATTTTAGAATTATGACATTCAAGTTTTGGAAAATTTTAAATAAACCTAATTTTATATTTTTTTTTCTATATTCCTGATTCTCAAAGTGAATTCCTGGGAGTTGAATAAAATTACTCACTATTAAAAATAATTATGCTTATTTTATTATAGTAATAACATACAATAAGCAAACAAACAAACAAAAAAATCAACAACAAACTTCTAGAACACTTTCCAATTTAAAAAAAATCTTGCAGGGCTGCAAAATTGATAACAATTTTATTATTTCTGCCTGAGGGTTACTACTGTCATAAGAACAATTTCTGTAGTCCAGCTTTGCTGTCCCAAAAGTACTGCAAAGGAGGAGTTACAGCTCAGGGAAATTGGAAATTTCCTCCTTCTTTTTTCCCCTCCTGCTCCTATACTGCAGTAAGTTACTCCCAGGGTACGCCACCAACCTCCTTCCTATTGCAACAACATAGAAGCGAATGAGTCAGTGTTGAGGGAGGACGCCAGTCAGCTGCTGTGCAGCTCAGAGGTACCAGGATCTGCGATTTTTGGAGGGTTAGAAAAAGCATTAGAGAGACACCAGGGGAGAACAGAGTATCAACCACAGATTAGAAGCACACGAAGCATCGTGCAAAAGGCTGGCTGTGTCTCTGTGTTAGCGCTGGGACTGGAACAAAAGGCTGCGACAGCAGCTGGGGGTGCTGATAGACCTGCAGAGCTTACTACAGAAACTGAATCACAAACTTGGAAATTTTGTTAGCTGTCCCTGACTGTAGCTCCCATCAATCAGCAGCAAAAATATCATATGAACCTGTGTGTATTTTCTGCTTGCATTTGAAAATAATGTATTTATCCTATTCCATTAGCGTATTTTAATAAGCATTGCTTTGGGACAGTATGCCTGCCAATTTATGTTTATGAGACTGTCAACAGAATTTACATGCCTAAGAAAATATGATACAACATTGCCAAAGCAGGGACTGCCTGTCAAATGAGGTTGTCATGGAGAAATGAGACATAGGAAAGCTCATACATAAAGTGGCACACAGAGAATGCCAGGGATTTTTTATTCTCCCTGTTGAGCTCAATAAATATTTATTTCAGTAAAGGAAGGGGTAAGAAAATAATGAAATTATGAGCCATATTGTGCAGTCATTTTTATTTAGGGGAACTTTCCATTCAAACCAGCCCAATATGAAACAACAACGATAAAGTTCTTGCATTCTGTATTGTGCTTTAAGAACCAGGTTTTAGCAGTTTAAATTTTGCTTGCCAGCACCCTGGCCTGCTTTGAAAAAGAATAAGTCAGGGACTAAAGGGCAGTTCTGGAATGTGCCTTTTGGCTGGCTCATTGCTGACCACTGCAGTTGTGCTCAGCAGCATTTGGGAGATTATATTAATTAGGCAGCTCCAAACTGCACTCAGGATTCAGACCCATGCTAAAGTGGCTCAAGAATTTGGAGGTATTTAATGACCTCTTGGAACCCCCTTTTTGAACCATATCAGTACTCAACAATTTGGAATTTAAGAGAAAAATACAAAGACAAATTCTTATCCAGTCTGACAAAGCAGGCAATGTAGTCTCTATGAGACACTTGCAGTGACACCAACTTGACACGTGTCAAGGAGATAGCAGGTAGCCAAGTGCTCTGGAGTTGTTTCCCCTATCATAATCTTAATTACTCCAGGGAGAAGATTAGATGCTGCTTGTTATTTACAGTTGATTCATAAAATGGTGATTATATAATGAGAGAAAACATTGCAGGGGAATATCTTTTCAATTTCCAATCTCTCTAGGTGGAACTAATTCTCCCTAACTTTAAGTTGCTAAAAATTTATTATCAAAACTTAAGCTAGTCATCTAGGTTTCCTTAACAGAGATATATAGGCTCCTTGAGACCATAGTTTACCCTGTTACAAATTAGATTAAATGGCTCATCCCTCAAAAGCTCCGCTTTCCTCCAGTGGCAATGAAGGTATCCCAGAGAGAGGCCTGGCATTTAGAAGACTGAATTTCTGAGGATTAAAGGCCACCCTAAGCAAGGGCTGATACTTGCCACGTAGACGTAGACTTGCAGTCTGATGTTTGTGTTCTTAACTCGCTTCAGCTTCAAAGAGATCAAAGACCAGTCTGCAGCTTCTTTCTTTTGTAGCTGGGGCAATTCAAATTGCCTCTATGGGGAGCCATGAACGACCAGCAAAAATAGCTGAATCAACATGGAAAAAGGAATAAAAATGTGCTATTGACCTGGACCATCCGTAAATAATTATCATCCATTTTTTGTGGACTTCCAAATCTACAGCTATTTCCCAGGCAGTCTCCACACATCTATGGGTATTTTTGTATCCAGCCCAGCAACGATCAACCAACCAACCACTACAGTAATTCTATAGATGTGCATTTTTCTCCACCTACCTCCTATATAGTTGTGCCGCATGAAATTCATGTGTGCAAAGTGGTAAAAACATTCCAACACTTGCAGGCCAGATAAGTTAATGTTTTCCTTTTTTTGAGTTTGAATATGCTCCTGAGTACGAATCTATGCATTTTTCATCATAATTAATTTCATTAAATAACCAATAAACATGTGAGTGCAACCTGTAAGAAATACAAAGCAGTTTACCCTGTACTGTATAACTTTTGCAAGATGTAGTGGTATGCTAGGAAATTATAAATACACTAGAATAATTTATTTATTATATTCCATTAGTGTATTTTAACAAGTATTGCTGTGGGACAGTATGCCTGCCAATTTATGTTTATGAGGCTGTCAAGATAATTTACATGCCTAGGAAAATAAACAACATTGCCAATGCAGGGTCTGCTTGTCAAATAATCTTGTCAGGAAGAAATGAAACACTACTGAGCTGAAGAGTAAAGCGTATTCATTATTGCTGGCTACACAGATTCTAGGTGACACAATGAAATACATTTATGCCATTTTTCATGTATCATATGAATAAAAAAATGAGGGAGTGGGGTACTTCAGGCTGCTATATATTGTACTGTACAAAACAGATTTAGCACTCAATCACTCTTGTTTCTTCAAAATAATAATAATAATAATAATAATAAAAAAAAAGGAATACCGAGGCCCTAGTAACATTAGTGGGTAAAATAAAATGTATTATTCATCTGGAAAACTGAGAATGCTACAGAAAATCATGACTACTTCACAATGGTTAAGCTGAAATAAAATAGCTGCAGAGCTGTCTAAGGCTGAAAAAAATTACTGGGAAGAGTTCATTCAGGAGTTCTGACTAGATAATTATTGAGCTGCACTGACAAACTCTACACTTCCCTGCCAATTACACCTTCCGGGCCATGGCTTTTAGAATAATTTAAAGCAGTGAGATTTAGAATCGTCTTCTCATAATTCCCCACAGACATCTAACCCTGTGTTCCCATCTTCAGGAGAAAAACCCCAAACTGAAACTGTACTTGCCTCCAAATTCTCCCTGAGCATGAAACTGCCCTTGGAAATAGCCTCAGAGATTAAATTCATCCAGGAGTTAAAAATGACCCCAAATCATCCCAAAGCAGAAAAATGTCTCCCACTCAAGTCTGTGGAATGATCACTGTTACCGGCAAAAAATAAGAATGACTTCAGAGAAAAATGAAAATAAAACACATACAAAGAGGGGGGCAGTGTTTATCAAAAGGCTGTAAAGGTATTCTTATTTACGTGGAGAGATTGCCTGTACACAGAGCAAGCAGTTCAGATGTGACTAATCTCTACAGTGCATAGCACAGAGCCTGGTGGCAGCCGATGGCATCAGCAGAAACAAGGAGCCAGACAATAAGTGTGCAGGTGATGAATGAAGAACGGGGATACGGCTGAGAATCATGGGAGTGACGCTAATTCAGTACCAGTGAGATAAATTAGAGGAGTACAAGATGAAACACATAGCTGGCTCAGATACGTGTATGCACAGAGGGCAACAAGTCAGCTGGCTGCTCAGATGGGGCCACCCCGGCTGCAGCTCTGGAAAAAGAAGGTGAGTTGTCCATGGAGATCACTTCACTTGCTTTTCCCATGAATGGACACCATAAACTGAAGCACTAGCTACCTTAAAAGTTTGTAGCCAAACAGATCTGAAACTGCTGCTTCAGGCTGGCCTTGCTCCTTTACTGCAGTCAGCATCTGAATAACTCCTGTGTAGGGACAGTGCTCAACCAGCACCGAGGGCCCAGTGAGCAAGGTCCACGATATAATCCACACTGCTCTCCTTCTTGTACTTGTTGTAAAAGACTACAGGAAAGACAGCAAAAGATCTTTTAGAGTCTTTCCAAGCTGAAGTTTTCCTAGAGGTGATGTACAATCATTTTGTAATGATGGTCTGGTAGATCTGTCAGTGCGCTGGCTTTTAGGATGGCAGCTGTACCCTTTCATTGACAGCTGTATTATATAGTTAATGTTTGAGTACAAACTTTGCCTCCAGAAACAGATGGCAAGAACTACACAGACTTTAATGGGACTAGGTTGACTTTCTTTACAACTTTCTTGCTTGAGATACAAAACCTATCAGGTAATAGGTTGAATTTAGACAGATTTTCTTAGGATTGTATGAGAGAATTTAGTAACAAGTTAGAAAAGAAATCAAAATTTTGCTTCCTCATTGATTTTTAAAGTTTGTAAGATCCAAAGTGCAGAAATTTGGATGCATGAATTTGCTATAAGGAAAAAAAAAAGAACAACAACAACAACAAAAAAACCTGTAAAAGATAGTCTTGCTCTCTCATCCATTTCTAATTCCTAATGACAAACTTCAAACCATATTTGAGTGCAAGTCTACTTTTGGAAAAACAAGTAAAGGTAGGAACAAAACAAATGTCCAGTGAAACCAAAGGGAATCTGGAGTGGGGCTGAAATAATAGCAGTGGAGTCAGGTACTTTATGCAGGTGATACAACATATGATCATAGAATTACAGAATGATTTGGGTTGGAAGGGGCCTTTAAAGTTCACCTAGTCCAATCCCCCTGCCATGGGCAGGGACGTCTTCCACTAGACCAGGTTACCAAAGCTCCATCCAACTTGGGCTTCCAAGGAGTGGACACCTACAACTTCTCTGGGCAACCTATTCCTATGTCTCTCAACCCTGATCATAAAAAAACCGTCTTTCTTATGTCCAGTCTAAACCTACCCGCTTTCAGTTTAAAACGGCTGGCCCATTGTCCTGTCACTACAGGCCTCCGTGAAATGTCTCTCTTTCTTATAAGTTCCCTTTAGTTATTGAAAGGTTGTGTGCTCTGGGCACTCTAGCAGGGTAAGTAGAAGCAAGATAAATTGCATATAGAAGTAATGCTGTAATTTATGGGAGGAAATATTTTCACAAGAAAACTAGGGATAATTTAAGGCAGGCACCAAGTAAGATTTGTCCAGAATCCTTCGCAGTGCACATCAGTCCTGCTCCATAATAACCTCTGCAATTCCAGCACTGGGCCTCTTGAGCAGGTGCTTCCAATTGTGTGGCAATTTCTGATCTGAGCTGTTATCTATCAGAAATTGCATCTGGCTTTCTTCATAGCACTCTATCACATCACCACATGTCTCTGTGATTGATTTAATTAACACTTTTCTCCAGCTCTCTCCCCTTTTTGTAAGCTTCCATGTATTTATTTATATTTCCCCCCAGATTGTTGACTCTTGATTTGTGCAAAATATTTTTAGATACATTACATCTAATGTAAAAGTAGCACAAATAAAGCTGCCTTTAACTTCTCAGGCACATATATACCCTATTTTAATGTGGCCATTTATGCCGCTGTGTAATACATCTTCATAGTGTTGGCTTAATCGCGAATGACAAGTGTTGAAAATGTAATAAAGACAGGGACACATTAATCCATTTTGTATGAAAATGTGAAAAGGTAATCAGATTCTGAATGGCTGTATGCTTTAAAAATATACTGGCTGAGATTTCTTTTTCCATTCGGGATTCTCACCAGAGATTCTGATTAGAAAGATTTCAGTATAAAATTGCCTTAAAATATTACGATTGTGCCAAAAATGCACTGAGGAAGTTTTATAAAATGAGAGATGAATCTCAATCAGTAACATGATGACCCCAAACCTTCTGAAACACTTTAAATAATCAGGGAAGTCTGTATTCCTTTTCTTTTTACAGAATCTTATATACCTTGCCCATGGGTAGAGAAGCAGGGTCTATCATTATCATTTCTGTTTCTGAATATCCAAAACTAATTAAATAATTATTGTTAATAATTATTCCAGTCTCCACAGGCAGCCAGGGATACCTTCATATAAAAATGTGTATATAGAAATGTTATCTCATTTTTTTCCCCCTTGAAAAACAATAGATTGTAAACTAGTATTGTGTTCAAAGGATGGTCATGCAGCATATTCTTCCCTAACCGTCACTGTGTAGCATATATTTCCCATGGCCTAGAGAATATATGTAGCCTGACATAATGCTTTTTTTTTAGGAAAAAGAACCATTTATTTGCATTTTTCTTACTTTTTCTCACCTGCCTACATGGAGACTACAGTAGTAGCTTCGAGATCATTTAATTATACCAATTTGCCTCTTCAAATAACTGTCTAACCCAGGCTACAATCCAGTCATCTGTAATATTTTAAGATTCACTTCATCAAATTTGGTAACTCAAACTCTGGCACTTAAATCTATTCAGTGGTAGTATGTAAAAAGTATCTTCCCACAGGTAACTATTCTTGTTCCACAGCTATTTCCCATTCTGTGCAAATGGAACATCTCCCAGACCAAAGTTACATTTCAAAATGAAAGAACTTTTTAATTGTGAACATTCTCTGTTCAGGCTCTAAATTAAATGATGAAATCCACAGAAGTCCTGATGAAATTGAAAATATTTCTTTAGTTATTTAACTTTGAGTAATTATAGTTCAATGTCATCTCAACTCTTGAGCAAGAGATGATGATCTGATTGCACCACTGAAAATGTAGCTTCTTATAGCACAGTATCCCTACTGTAGTTTATGTGGCATATTTATCTCTTTGTGCTTGTTTATCAGTTTGAAGTATTTTAGCTGAAAAACATCAAGGTCAATTTTTCAGATGCTTTACACAGCTTACTGTAGGGCCTCAAGCAGAGCTGATGGCTCTAGACATTCTGCTTATGAATTATAGCGATTTAATAATTTCAGCAATCTTGCACTTACGCTTTCATTATTATTTCCAAAATAACTGAAAGAGTTCAGCATACATCTTAGACACGTTTGTTCCTGCATGAAACCTAGTAAAGTATGAAGTCTTTTGAGCATATGAAAAGCATTTGCAACATGTAAGCAAGATGTATACCTAAATGTGGAGTGGAAAGGCAAATGATTAGAACATTTCCCACAAGCCTGTGCAAATTATATAAAATCAAGAATTGGCCCTGTCAATCATTTTTCATTTAACACTTTCAATTAACTTGAGATGCTGTAGGATGCCACTTTAAATTATCTACTTAATAGAGTAGGAAGGGGAAGGATTGGCTTCCTGCTGTGGCTAAGGCAGTCCGAAACCAAAGTGGATTCAGTTCTACCTGCAGAGCTCCTCTGTAACCTAAAGCTGTTTGTCTTGCAGCAGAGCCACAAAGGAAGGATGATGGTGGATCATCTCCTACAGAGATGGGTCATGGCCCTGCTTCAGTGGGTATCTCCAGGGAGTTCCTGTATTATTAGTAGGCTCCTACGCTAAGCATAAGAGAATCCATTTCAATCTTTGCTGGCAGTATAGTTAGTAGTATTTTATCTAAACTACAGTTCTGTCTTAACCTCTATCTTGTTTCTTGTTAACCAATGTTTTAATGAATAACACTGAGACTATGTCCATATTTGTGAACTATACTAATGGCATTTCAGGATTGATGGAGATGAGGCGAGCATTCACTTATCTTCCACAATGATTGTTTATACAAGGTTTTCCAGTGTCACAAAAAAAGTTATAAATGAGCGAGAACTGGAACACCACCTCCTGAGCTCTGCTTTGTAAAGAAACTTTGAATAGAAATGAAAATGTCACATTCATGCACAGGGCATTTAACTCTTTTCCCCTTAAATTTCTAAAAAAACCCCTCAGCTTTACTCTAAGGGTTAGCACAGGCTACCATATGTTGGTTAAAACATTAGATAAATGCTAAACACAAAGTTCTACAATTATTTTTGACTTGCTGAATCTTTTACGTCCTATGTGATAATTTTGGTCCTCCTTAGGAAGAATGAAATACAGTAATTGTTGGGGGCAAATTTTCATTTTCTTCCGTGCAGGGACATGGGGTTCTGCCTCCTTTAGTTATAGACTATTTTAAAACAGATGGATAATACGCAGAGTCCAGGTCAATACAGATCTTTCCACATTAATTCATAGGGATGACCAGGACAATAGGAACCACTAGTATGTCAGGGTGCTTTGAACATAGCGGCATCATAACAATATTTAGCTACAGTGTTAGAGGAGTAATTTTGAACCTCGATTTAGACTAGGGCTGAACAATACTCCTGTGAAATCTGTATGTTATACATATACTTGTCTTTGGATCAGGACATAGATGGCTTCCACATGAAATGCTTTAGTGTATGTTTCAGCTATATGTCTGAGTAGATATATGTTGGCAGGTACAGAAATGAGTTGGCTTTAATCACACTAGATATGCGAGTCAGCTAAGCCTTTGATAATTTTTTTTCTTCCTATGGAGGACAGTGAAGATAGGTGGCACACAGATAGATCGTTTAGTCAGGTTTGCATTTACAATATGGGCTCATTTATAATATAGACTGAGAATTGCAAGAAGTCACTGATCGTTCCCAGTCTGAGACACAATACTTGGTGATTTAGGTACCCTCTGTCCAGTTCCATGGAAAATGGAACAAGGTGACCTTTCATTACTTTTTTGGCATTTTCAAATTATTTCTTCTGCTTTGCCATCCAAGTTAAAGGCAGTTACAGTGGACTAGATTCATTACTAAATGCAAGTGTCTGCTTCTGAGTTTGTTCTCTGGCCTTTCTTAATAAGGGAGACAAATAGGCACTTCTGCAAAAGATCTGTCTCCTCTCAAAGCAGACATCTGAAACTTGTCCAAGTGAGGCTGTTTTCTCTTCATTAGCACAGAGGGAGCCCAAGGTGATTAATACACATGTAAGCATCTACAGAGACCTAAATTTAGAGGAATGAGGCTCATTCTATGCATAGTTGAAGGAGTGATAATTAGCAAGTAGTATCCCAATAACAGGAAGATGAAAGTAGGTAGTTAATGTGAGATACTGAATTCCCTTTCAGTGTAACCAAGCATATTGTAAACTGGTGGTGATGCAAGGCAGCTTATGAAACCTGCTGTCACAAGCACACTGTTATCAGTGTTTAAATAGATGTACAGATAAACACCTAGATGGGTTATAACCACATCTCCTGCAAAATGTTATTATATTGTATATAATACATATAGTATATATCATCTACAGGTAGATTCTAAGGAAGGAAAAAGCAAGGCTGAAAGAGCAGTTTGCCTTCTCTAAACTGCTGTTTCTTCTAACAAATTGTGGTTCCTCCATGGCTCCTTTAGAGAGAGCAGATGAGCAAAAAACCCCAAATATATTTTGACTAGGAACAAAAAAAATGAATGAGAACTAGGTCTGAATCAGGCCCTGTGTTGTCTTTAAAGCCACATCTGCAATCTGTACAGTATTTAACTACACATGACAAAACAAGATGTCTTCTGCTCTGACTAGAGCTACTTGTGGTCTTGAAGGTTTTTATAGAAAACACTGGAAAAGCACTAATGCTTATTTTCAAAACGTGTCACCTAGAAGTAGATATTTCAGTATCAATAATTACATCTCATAATTTAATAAATAGCAGCTCTTCTAGATGACTTCTAATTATAGTATAAAATGTAAATTCTATTTCTGTTTACTTGAATCACTTAGGACTAAAGGGTTATAGTCTTACATTAGTATCTTCTACAAATCATCCCACTGATTACTTGAAGATACATATTCCGCTGAGTACACTCATCAACATTGTTACTGAATCAGAGAAAATAGGATTAGAAGGGACTTAGAGGTCATTTGGTCCATTTTTCTTGTCTCAAACCATGATCAGCTATACTTAGAACAGCCCTGACAGATGAGGAAAATTTTACTCTCTGCAAAATCTCTTTCAGTATTGCATGTTTTATATAATTAGATTTTTTTTTCTCATCTTTAAACTAATTCTTCTTTACTTCAGTTTAAGTCCTCTGCTTCCTATTGTACAATGAACATAAAGAAAGCTCATTTGTCTCTTTCTCTCGACCCATTTGTTGTTTAGATTGTTGAAGATAAGTCATCATCCCTCTTTTTTTTAAAGAAAGAAATATGAGTGCCTTCATTAGGTCAAGTTTTCTGGTCAGAACCTAAGTGCATTAGTAGGTCTGAGTTGCTCTGAGCAGCCCCATGAGACCTCCTACCTTTGGTCCAGGAGGACCACATCATCATGGAACGCAGTCCTTACCTGGTATGGTGCAGGGAGGTCTGCATCCTGCCCTGTCCCCTCCTCATCCTGACTTGTTCACTTGGCTTCCCAGATTGACCTCAGACATTTTGCACTTGTCTAATCCTCACCAAACTGTCAGTGGACGCTGTTACTGCCCAGACCTGGCCCTGCTTGCATATTGCAGGACTGCACCCAGGTCAGCTAGGCCACCCTCCTACCTGTGCTGTGGTCACCCTTGGTAACCAGCTTGGCTTCCCTTGTGCCGTCCTACTCCTGCTACTCCCTGACAGAAACAGTTAGTTTCCCTCCTGTTGGAACTGTCTTGAATTTTGGGGTTTTTCTTCATCTTTTTTGCTGATTTATCAAGTTCATTAGGTATTCTACTCCTTTCCTCAAATCTTATGCAGCCCCTCCTAGCTTGGTGCTGATTAGTAATTAAATAAGTATACACTTCATGCTTTTGAAATAATTAAGGGAAATATCGAGTGGTGGCAGACTGAAGACAGACCCTGTGAAATTCCACTTAGGGCATCTTTCCAACTTGGCAGTGAACCTAAATAGCTACTCCCCCAGTATGATATTCTTCCCTTCCAGCAGTGCCATATTTCCTTAGCGTGTTTAAGAGAGACCTGCTGAAGTTTAGCCACATGATCTCTGTTTCTTCTGTCTTTTTTCAGGAAAGCTCTTAACTTCTCACAGAAGGAAGCTGAATAGATATGACATGATTTGTTCTCGACTGTTCTTCATCTCCTTATAAGCATGTACCAGCTGTATACAAGTAGTTCAATTATTTATTCCAGTATTTTCACAGGAACTGAAGGTCAGCTGCTAGGTTACTCCTTACACCCATTAAAAATAGACAATACATTTTCCTTTTCCGGGCTTCTGAAGCCACGCTAGTCCTTATGAGTTCAGAAAGTTGCTGACCCTGAGACTGTTTGAGTCAGTACCATAAAGTGAATTTCATCAAACTCAGACAGTTCAAAGCATCTAACTTATCTAGCTGCTCTCTAATTGGCTCTTCTAACTGCTCTTCTGGCCTGAGATTTTACCCCTCGTCATTGACCGTGACGTAATGAGCTGTCTGATGGACACTGAATTGTCAGTGAAGGCTGAAGCAAAAAAAATGCAGTAAATGCTTTGGATTTTCTTTGCATCACCTATTGATAGCTATCTCTCCTTGTTAAGTTCTCTTTGCTTGATCTTCCACTTCCTTGGCAACATATTGCACTTACAGAGGATTCATATTTTCTTATCATCCTTGCTAGAACATTTGCTACATTTTTCCTTTTTCAATGTAGGGGTTTAGGCATCTAATAGGAGCAGACTGCTTTTTCAAGGGTGCTAACCAGGTTATTTGAGTATCTGAAAATTCTTTTCAGGTGCTTAAATGCAGATTTACATCTCCAACTTTAAACTTTGAAGTCTGAAAATGTTGGCTTATGTAAAGAAGTATCAAATTCACTTAACTGCTTTCATCAACGAAGTAGGAGAGGGGGAAAAAAAGTCAAATACTGCACCCAATTTATCAGATCTTCAATCCTTTTTAAAGGTTGTTGTTTTCTTAATTTATTTAAAAGGAATAAGTTCTTTCTTTTAATGTTTTTACTAATTCTTCCAATAAAATACTAATTTCTTTTCCTTTTGCACACTTAACAGTCAGAAGCTTATTTCTTGATTTAAAATTAAAGCAATTACTTACTGCATTATTTCCTTAATAGAAAAGCTTTAAATTACCTCCCAATTTGGAGTGCCTCAGTGGCTTCTATGAAGCGGTTATCAATGGTGTCTAGCTTCATTTCCACTGCAAAATAGAAGAATCTTTTTAATATTAACTCATCCTGCTCTTTCAGGCACTCTGAACAGCTTTAAATTATTTTTTTCTCCCTTTAAGAGAGAAAGAATTATATTATGCTTAGGGTTACAAACTAGGTTTCCAACAGAAGTAACTCCACATGGCTCCTGTTCGGGAGAGCTTCATGACCAGAAACAAAATATTTATGGCCTGTCCACATAAACATTATTTCTCTAAGCTGCCTAAATGCAAGGGTAGTCTGTTTTAAGAGTTACTTAAGAAAATTACTGATTCCATGGACTGCAAAATCTATTGTGCATTCATTATCTTATTCATCTGTGCAGATATATTGGGATTCATTGCATGCAAAGAGATTCTCATTATGTGCCAGAGTAGGACCATACTACATGATGATGCCTTATTTCAGCTGACGTTTATACCATTTATACAAGGAAATTTTATAAGGATTTTTATATTTTATTGTTATACATAATTTATTCCACTGGATCAAGCTTTTCCCACTGATATATAATCCCAGCTTGTTTTCTTCAGCCTGTGTACCAATCAGACTGCAGTGCTATGCCACATTGTGCCAGACAGTTTCATGGGGGTTCTAGAGGTGACATAAAGTGACACAAAGTCTGGATACAATTACCAAAAATTTTGCAGTGTTATAAAGCATATATATTTTTTCTCCTATCAATTCATGCTTCATAGGTAAAGAGCAATTTTGATTTGTGTTCCAAATATACTGACAGTAGCAGGCACTCAGGCTGTTTAACTTCAGCATGAAACATTAAGTAAGGTCATAAGCAATGGATAAGAGGATCCTATAATGAATTGCACTGGGCTCAGTTCCACATCCACTTCCAATTCCTGCACAAGGTAATTATCATGTGCAACTTCCTTCTTTCTATTATTCTGGGGTGAAAAAAAAAAGGGGTGGGGAGGAAAGAAGGTATAAGTAAGAAAGGAAGTAAAAACAGAATAAAATATAACATCATGGCTAGCCTAGATATGCATAGTAAAACGAATATATATTTTCATATCTTAACATTGTTCCACTTGCTACATCTTAAACCACTTTGATGACCTTACCTGGGAACACAGACATGTAAAATTTTTGCTATTTCTTGTCCTCCATCTCCTTTAACAGGAGAAATTGTGGTTTTACCACTGTTCAGTGCAAGATGATACATTGATTCAGTAACAAACATTGTCCATCAAAGTTTGCTGCTGTGTTTCTTAAATTTTGGAAGCTGCTACAGCCATGAAGGTGGCCAGCAAGACTTTCCTCACTCCTCCAGGAGCCAGTGTGCAGATCATATAGCTCCTTAATGGGAGAATGGCTGCAGCTTTTCAGATGTCTTCTGGGTACACCTCTTTTTTCTCTGCACTGTTTGTTGTGCAGAGAGCATCAAAAAATACAGTCAGATGAGTGTGGTGTGTAAGGCTTGATGATATAAATACTGCATTAACTTATGAAAGGCTTTTCTGCAGAGCTGGAAAGCAGTACAGAGGGTACTGAAAGTACTTTCCTAGTTTTCTGGGAGGGGTGCACTCAATTGGAGATAGGTCTATTTTCCATACTTTAAGTGGAAAGCACAGGTCCTAAAAATTCATTTATTGTTTGTCCTCTCTGAAAAGAGGAAAATAGATTTTAAAAACAATGCCATTGATTCTTCATTATAGTGTAGGATTATGAGGTACTAGCCATGAAAAGCTAAGGCTCGTTTCAGCATGTATTGAATTTATAATCAATAAAATAATTACTTGATTCAATCTTAGGTACTTGGTCAATTAATTATATTTAAAAAATTATTTCTGGCTTCAAGGATTGTTTTACCTATATTGCATAGCAAAGTAATGATATAATTAGGAAGAAATTAATCACTCCGGCAAGGTAGTTTTCCATTTGCATTGAACAGATAAAAAGTAGAACGAATGTGTATTTCAGTCAGGATCACTTATATACATTTTGCACACCTAGCTAGACTAATCAAGACTAATCACCATTATATCCATGTCACAGGGAAAAATTCACATTGTCTAAATCGGACCAGAATCGAAGCAGTTTATTGAATTACTAATGGCATGTAATTAATTGGCAATCAGTGAACTATACATTCAGGATCAATATCAGCAATGGAACACATAAACCATAAAACCTTACAAAATGTTAATATATGTAGACTAATTTCTAAACATCCTTTTAGAACTAATCCCAAAATTTATAATCACATATGCACACATTCATTTACACGGTTACAGAAACATAACCCCCTCGTTCACCGCTCACAGGCCATGCAGGTTACGAGCATCCCTCTCTTTAGGGGCTGCTGTCCCTTTCCCATTGGAGACATTGGTGATCCAGCTGGACGTGTGCCCATTGATGTTCCCTGCAAACTCCCATGCCCACGCAGGGCAGAAACCTCCTGCGAGGCCATGGGCATACACTCAGGGGTCGCTCCTTGTTGTCCCTCACTGGCTGGGTGCCATTTCCCCCAGCGTCCCAGGGGAGGATTCTCAACCCAGCCTGGGCAGGGTGGTGATGCTGCAGGGTGACTTCTGCCAGCATGAAACCAGGTTTAACCTACTGCTCTGGTTTGGTGTCTCTTCTTTTCACCCTAATGGCTGTAGCATCAGCCCCAGGTAGATTCTGACTATTGCATTTACACCTGACTAGACTGGTATATTAAGTTGTGTTTAAATTCATGTATTTCTGTGCTGTTGATCGAACAACTGTTCATTCTATCCTTTTTCTTATTTCTTTTTTACAAGACCAAAATTCCATACACTGTGTTCAAAAGGTCAATCCTTTGTTCTGAAATTGCTCATGGCTGTTTTTGCCATTTTTTAAAAAAGGTCTTTCTGTCTACCTTATAAGTGTTTCTTACTAAACCAGGCAACACCTGCTTCAGCTTTGTTCTGGGTTAGCAAACTGTTTTCTAGTCTTCGCACCAATCTGCATGGTGTGGTTTTATCATTGCAGACTGGCTTCAGGCTCATGTAACCAGTCCCCATATTACAGCCTGCTGATGGCACTGAGTGGTAGAAATAGGCTAACTGTGTGGCAGGAAGTGAGGAACTTGAAGACATTTGCCTTGTGTAACACCTTGAAACACATATTCACCTTAACCTGAAGTTTTCAGAAAAAAATAAAAATCTGAAAAGTTTGCAGAGGTGTTAGGTTTCCCCCTTCGTCAGATTACAATGAGATAACAAAATACATCAAAGGAGTCTACTAAAACCAGGAATGCAAGATTTAAGGAAATTTTCCTATAGTGTTGCATCTCATATGTTATTGACTCTGACATGGTCTTTGAATGAAATTTTTCCACTTCTAGTGGTTGTATTTTGAGAGGGTTGCCTACTGTCTAAGAAGAAACAACTGTATCCTGAAGAATTTTTTCTGAGTGGTAGTATGTGAGAGATTTCTCTTCTCTACTTTGCTGCTGTATTTCATTAAACTTGGAGGAACTTCATAGGCCTGAGATGTTTACTTTCCGTGTAGAACTCAATAAACAGGATTAAACTTTATAAAGAAATTGGAGGGACAGATAAGCAGACACTTACATACACACAAACTGTGTGATGATTTTTAAGATGTTAGATTTAAAAAAGAGATAAAGGGTTAAATGCTTTGAGGATTTTGCAAATAGACACATTTTTTCTCATCATTGAAGAAACAAAATGAAACCAAACCCACGCATAAAACTGCAATGAAAAAAATGGGGTTTTCTTCATCCTGCTTGGTGTTTTTATCAGAAAGAGATACAACAGCTCTACCTTTTAATGATGTTCAGAGCACAAAATATCGGAGGATTTATCTACTACTCCAATCCAGTTAAAACAGTACTAGAGGGACTTCTACAACTGCCAGCATTTTCATTACAGGCAATCTCTCGTCATATTGAAAAAATCCTCTGTAATTTGAAAGAAATAACATTAAGGTAGCTCTGTAATATGTAAATAGAGGTTTAGATTAATTAACCCCAAATTGCATAAAAATTAATGAATAATATGAATATGGAGTTAAAATCATCCTATGGAAAATAATATAGTATTAGATCACTACTACAGGCAAAAATATAATTATTAAAACTCTACAAATTTTATGTATGCTAAGAGTTCTTTTTTCTTTGGAATTTCATAGTAGTATGAGAGGACATCCAGAAAACACAAAGCTGTTTTTAATAAAAAGTCTGCTTTCTCAAAGTCTTTTTTTATTTTCTCCCTTATCTCCTCTAAGTTGGCAGCTATATTATTCCTAAGGACCAAGATTCTTCAAGGTTGTAACAACCTTCCCACTGAGTTGGTGGATGCTAAGCAGCAGCTTGGAGGGTCTGCCCATGGTTCAAAAAAGAAGCTCCAATCAAACCACCCTTAAAAAATTCCAGCAACTAATTCTGTGTTGCACCCCTGCATTATGCAGTGGTATTACTTAGTGATCATTGCAAAAGTACTCTTTTCTCTTCTGTAGAGAAGAGTGTTGACTGTTTGGCATAGATTCTGGCTTTTTTCCAGACATGATGTGTTGAATGCTCTTTAGTAGGCAGAAGGTTTTCAGCTGTTTACTTCCAAAAAATTAGGTTAGTTTTGCCGCTGCTAAGACTGTTGTTGTCATCAGCTAAAAGTGTATGGTAGTGCATTCTTTTCGTTTGTTTCTAGATACTTCAATGTATATTGCAGCAGGTTTGGCTTGTATGTTTTCTTCCTCAGAAGTTAATTGACCTTCCTTTTGCCGAGACATCAGAATTAATTTTAAACTCTCCACTCTGTACGAGTACCACTGAACCCAAAATGAAATAACGCCAGTGAAATGTCAGAAATGGGTAGTGTCAAACCATCAATCAGATACTAATCCTAACAACATTAATTCTAGCTAAGCACAAAGGATCAACTAGGAAGAGGCTTTCAGTGTTACATCCCTTTGAATTAAGCAAAAATATTTCACAGGCATTTATTGCTTTATGTTAATTTTGCAATTAATAGTAACAATATTATAATTTATATAGAGAGAAACGTCAAAGTAGAACAACCTCATCCATCATGCCCTATGCAACCTTAAGTCTGACAGAGACCATCAGATACCCAAGTTCCTAAATACTGCACTGAACAGACAATCTCTTTAATAACATGAAGAATAAGTTTACAGAAGAAGACATCCAAAACATGCTATCAGCCGGTTAATTCTGAGTTCTGCTGGGAAGCCTGATAACTAGACTTTTTCTTATTTTTCTGCAACTTCTCAGTAGTAAGAAGAAAGAAAAGCAGCTCAGCAATTTCAAAGCAGAAGGCAGAGGTGAAAACTGGTTTGTATTATGCCTGAAACAGCTATACAGACCACAGTTACATATGTACAGCACAAAGGAATAAAGGACAAAAATAAAGGCTGCTTGGGTCACAGGTAAGCATCTCATGTGTTCACATTCAAAAATCATAAGGCCCTAGGTGTCTGATTCACTGAACAGACATACTCTCCTGCTTTACTTTTTCTGCTCTGGTCATTCTTCTAGGTCTTCTTCATGTTTCTTTCACTGAGTTCATATTTCTTGATAATGAGTCATGCACAGTCAGACACAGAAAAAGTCTTAGCTATGCTCTTCTTGAACACCTGCCTATTATCACTAAATATCCCTTGATTGACACATTATAAGAATGCGCTTGCACTGTCTGCTCTTACACCACATTAGCAGTGCACATTGACCAGAATATCAACTAAAAGTATCATATCCACCTAAAAAACATTGCTCATTCTGATAATTTT
>VXAK01021893.1:0-28314 GCA_013399435.1 Arenaria interpres
TTTTCTTTTTTTTTTTAAATGCCTTTAGAATTTATTAATGCCAGTTAGTGAATTTCAGGATTTGTAGTCTGGAGAGTTCTCTTTGGCATTCTTCTTTTTAAGATAAGCCTATGTATTTGCATATAAATGTAAAGAAAATAAAATGTTTAAAAGGTAACAATTATAGTCAATAGGTTACTTCAAAGAGAGAAAGTACTAGGAACTAAATGGTTTCTTATGCCAGCAAGGAAAAATACAACAAAACCAGTATAAAAATTAAAAACAGAAAAAATAAAATTAGAAATAAATTCCAAACTATTGGTAATGAGGCTAGTTAACCACTGGAAGAAGTTAGCAAAGTCAGTTGTGGTTTCCTCTTTTTCTGATGCTTTCAAATCAGGATGGAACATCTTTCTGAAAGGTTTGTGTAGTCAAATACAGCTTATTGGACTCAGTACCTAAGTGGCATGCCATATCCATTGACTCACCAGTTCAAACAGTTCATCTAGACAGAAAAATCTAAGAATAAGTATGTGAAAACACCTAATATTCTTTTTCTCGGCTGTAATGAAATATTCTTATCCAAGCTCGAAGAGTTCTTTGTTGTGATTTTAAACTATCACAAATGGTGTGGTGTAGAACAACAGAATGCAGGAAACCATTGTCAAATTATAAATATTTGTATTTCAAATTGTTAATTAATATCTGTCTGATGCATCTTGTGGTATTTACAAGATTAAAAGTTTATGTACTCAGGAGTTCAACACTCTTTTAGAGATTTCCAATCTAGGTCTGAGAGAACTGGAATTTTGGATTGCCCAATGTGAAATCCCAGAATCACACAAATCCTAGTTCCTTAGTATTTGTCACAGGTTTAAGCATACACAAGGGAGTCTACCTTGGGTACAGGTAACATGACGCAAAATTTAAGTAATGGTCTCTCTTTTAGTGAAGTATTAGATATGACCTGTTAATTTCATTACCAAATATTTACATTGCTCAATAGGGTTTGAACCATAACAACTTTATGCAAGTGTTTTAGAGATCTAAGGTTCAAAAGTTGTGCAAGCAAAATTGGTAGAACTCTTCAAAAATACCTGGGTTTGCAAGCTGGTTGTTTTTTTTTTCAAAATGCCTGCAAGAACTTTTCTTTCTCGTTTGTTTGGTTTTGTGGGTTTTTTTTTTTTTACAATTTTTTCAATTAAAAAAGTCTTCCTAGAAGACTTCCTAAAATGGATGTTTGGGTTTTCCATTTGTTGGAAATGTGGTACACCTAAATTCTGTAATATATTCAGTAAATTTGGCAAGCTTCTGCTGGCTTTAAATGCTTTTGGTTTGATACCTCATAAAAATCAAGCCTCTAAATTAGGGTCTTTTTGTAAAATGTAAGTGCTCGGTATAAGAGAACATTTGTTTTAAGAAGCAATAAGTAAAAATGCTGAACTGATAACTTAGACCCAGAACGCACCCCCTTCCTGAGAAGACATTATCAAGTAGCATAAGCTTTCCCATAATGTAGAACAGCATTGCATTTCCTGTGGTTTGTTTCTGCCAGATGTCATCTTTTCATTATTTCATTTTTTCATTAGATATTTCTGGTTAATTTCATTTCATATTTTGTCACCTCAATTTCATCTTCAACAAACCAATATTGAGGTAATAGGAAGCCTTTTTATAGAGGCTGATTGTGTAAGTGCTTATATATGCAAGTAGTTTTATGTATGTAACTATTCCTGTGGCCAACACAGTAAAAAATATCCATAGAGGACATTTTGGGGTCATGGGACTGAATAAAATCTCTTTTAGAATCCTGTTATGAAAATCATCCTGAACTATCCCAGTATGGGACATGGATTTCTTTTATGCAGTAGGATCTGCCTCAAAAGGTTTTGGAGCTCTGGGAACTTTTGGAGGATGGAGGATGAGGCTGTTGGTATGGCATCTTTGCTTTGGCCATCAATTCCTAAAAATATGGCTTCTCTGGAGTTACACTGCAGTTGAACTCCCTGAGCCCAGGGACTCCTGGAAGGGAGACTGGAAAATACTGTCAATGACCATACGTTTTCAAAAGGGAAAGAGTTCATAGTTATATTTCCAGATTAAAGTAAAAGCTAGCAGACACTTCCGATATAGCAGAAATTTCATATAGTTGTATGTATCCTTTAATTTGGTTCCATAGATTTTAGAAATTTTGCATTCATGTATGAACTTCATTCTGTGCCTGTGTTCCTGTACTTATTTCTCATATGATTATTTAATATGAATAGAATCACTTGTATATTCTTACTTTTGTTGTGCTGTAACCGCTAAAATACTGACTACAAAACCTGTTGAAAGAGAGGTGGATTAAGATGCCTGTCAGAGTCCTGACAGGCAGTTGTATTCAGGTTTCCCAATGTTGTCCTTCTGGGATCCTTCATATTTTCCTAGAGGTAAGAAGTGTTTAGCTGCCATCTCAGCCTTTCCAAATCATAAACTAGTACTTGTAGCCTAGGGCCAAATGATGGGGTCAGATTCTGTCATCACTAATAACTATTGTCTTCACTGCAAGTAGAAGTTGTGCACACTAGGGCACAAAATAATCCCAAAGATGGCAGGTGGGATTTTTTTGTGATACCCATTAAACTGTAATGCAGTTGATAAGCTCAAAGTCCTAAAGAGTACTGACAGAGTCTGAGATTCATGTTCTATATTGACTCTGATGCACAGCATCCTTAGAGGTCAAGCTCAAGTGACTTTAGAAAGAGGAACCGTAATATCTGTTCACTGATCAACAGCGTTTTTTTGAACCTGCAACAAGATGAATTTTGTCAATTTGTCCCAGAGGGACCAAGCTTGTGCTTATTTTCTCATTTGGCATGCTGTAAATACCTTCCATTGTAGTTGGACAAATGCTCATCCTGAGCAACTGTCCACAGATAATATATTATAGAAACTGCAGAAACAGTGTAGAGATCAAAGAATATAGCACTTCTTACTGCTTGAAGCACCAATAGTCAGCAAATGAACATATATATTGTATAGCACCTGATCCTTATTTCTTAGTTGTAAAATAGTTTAAGGAATGTATTGCCATTAGCAGCTAAGCACTGTAAACTGGATAAAAGCCATGTTGTTCTTCTTATAATTCTTTTTTTTTTTTTTCTCTGTATTAGAATGAATTTTTGTGGTGTGGGCATCTTCTAGATTTTGGGGGGAAAGATACCATTTTGTAATGAATCAAAATGGAACGAGGTCACAGTTCTGTTCTAATTTCTTTCGTATCTGACAGGAAGGTGAAGGAATAAAACTGATTTCTTTTCATCCAACATAAAACCAATACATTTTTCTGATTCCTTTTCATTCTGTTATTCATTGTGTGTTGCAGTGCAGTGTGTTTTAGAAGGGCTGTAAAGAAATTAGAAGGTATAGCTATGAATCTCATTCCTTAAAGATTCCCTGTAGTGTTCAAATTCAGCAAACTGTCATGGGGAACTCCTTCCCCTGCTACTGTTTTTCCTCAGCGATTCATAGAATTCCCTGCTCTCCTCCTTTTATTAAAAGTAAAATCACGTAGTTACCAAATTGATTGTTACAGGGCCAAGAAAATCTCGTCTATTGGGTGAGGAGAGGTCAATTAACTTCCAAACCACAATAAAGACTTATGTGGTTTTACTGAGCCCAACTTGAACCTTAGTAATTCACCTCAGTTGAACACAACTCCGTTTCAAAGAGCTAGACAATCAATACAGTGTTTTCATGCATTTATGTTACTTCTAATTTTACCTCAAGAAAGTCTGTCTCTCTGATTAGGAGACAGAACTTGTGCATTTAGTGCTGTAATCGACTTCTGCTTGATTCCAGACCAGAAGTATGTATGATATGGGAGATGTATGTGAGTGTTTTGGCATTACATTTTATACATATTTTCCATCATTTATCCAGGGGCCAAGTAAAGGACTCAGTGATGTACCTAAAATGTTGGTAAAAAATGCCATTGAAACAGTATAAAACTTACTATTCCATTCTAGTGGATTTTCATTTGAAGAAATCCATTCTCATGTAACTGCCTATTTAAGTGTTTGGTTTTGTTTGTTTTAATTAAAAGATTATATTATATCAGATAATCAAGCTAGTTTGTCTTGGATGAGCTTATGTGGGGGCTTGAATGCTAGTCAAGTAAAATAATCTGTGTGCATGCTCAACCGGTCCGCTTGTAACTACTGTGGCCTGAACAACACTGTCATCTGCATATAGCTCAGAAAGGGTAAGACTTGAGAAGGAAATGTAATGGTTTTTCACGTGTCAAGTTCAGAAAAGCTATGTCAAATGAAATGCATTCTTGTCATATTGTACTGGTTTTAAAATGTCAATGATATCTGTTGCAAAGGAAGAGATGGCTCATGCTCTGATGCTCTGCCAGGTAGGATTGGATAAGGACTTCTTACAAGGAGTTGTAAAAAGTACTGTTTCTTTGAGGAGCTCTCAGCAAAGCTGTGAATGCCCAGCTGATGGCTGGCAATATGTTGCTCAGGAGAAATCAGATTATTTTTATTGTTTTTTGAATATACATATTTAATATAATGAAACTTTGGGGTTTGGGTAGATCAGCCTCAAGAAAAGAGAGCTGTCCCTGTCATCATACTCAGCTATCACTCTCTGAAGTACAAAGCTAAAAGCTTCACCATATTCGGGAGTTATAGGAAGCAAAACTGGAGAAATATTATTTTGGGAAGAATCAGACTTGGCCTCTGGAAAGTGTTTTTAGTAGGATTATAGTATGATTTTCAACTTTCATTTAGTTATTTTGAAATTTTTTATGTTTTCCTTTCCAATCATTTTGAGTTGAATATTTGTACTGTTGAACGTTATTGTTGTTGGTTCTCTTCCCTCTCTTCTCTTCATGTGACTCAAAAACATCAAAATACAGGCCTCTTTGGCTGGATAAGTTCTCTTTGAAGATGTAGCAAAATGGCAAATTCTCTTGCAATGCTATTAATATTCTCTGTGTACCTAGCAAGTTTCACAGACATAACAGGGTTCAAGTCTCTCATGTCCATATGGGATTTGCTTTAATAAAATCATAGTTTTGCTTGAATGTTACACTCAGCAGTTATATATTTTCTGTCATTTGAATTGAGCTCAACTTGGCATTTTTCATCCCACAAAATATACAGCAAAAATAATGGAATATTAGTTTGGTTTAGGTTTTTTGTTTTTCAGGAATCAAACTCCTTTGGTAGTTCTTGACTAAGTATGTTATAAATGTCTTAAAAGAGTAAGCTAAATAGATTCAGGTGCTTTTTTTCTCCCCTTCACATTGTAATCGTATGTGTGTGTGTATGTGTGTGTGTTTCTACTATGTACCTGAAAGTTTAATTTTCTCAAAACCAAGATGTGCACATGATTAGCTTTGTAAAAAATATTGTAGTGGAATGGAGTATTTATTTTTAAACTAAATTCTTAAGGAACCGTTGACTGTAAATAAAAGACTATATTTTCCTCCTCAGTATTTTTGTTCATTTTATCAATAGTATTTATTAGGCAAAATATATTGTTGAGATACTGTAGGTTTCTCTGTTTGAATAAGTCTATCTAAATGACATTTTTTATTTACACTGCCTTACTGATCCAGTTAATATTGCAGGTTCAGTGTGCATGTTAAAAAGAGACACAGTATTTTGAGGATCTGCAAAGAATTCAAACATGTAGCTCACTGATGTAAATTTGTTGAAGGTATTTTAATAAACATCACCAGGGGACAGTGCATCTGAAACAATTTATACACATGTCTGGGGATGTGGTTTTCCTTTAGTTCTCATGCCACTTCTGGCAACTCGTCACATTTCCAAACAAATAATATTGACAAGCTCGTCAATATTTTTCAGTCACTTAGAGCATACTGCCCACAAAAATGATATTAAAATAGTATCTCAAAGGCATGTATCATTCATGGCTCCAGACACTAATATTTGGGCTCTAATAGAGCCCTCTTTTTTCCTCTAAGGGGAAAAAATATCTACACATTACATTATAATTTTATCTAAATTTTACTGTTACTTGTATTACTCAACTGATAGCCTAGAGAACATTACTGTAGATCATTAGAGATATTTTTTCCAGTTTCTCTACAGTCAGAATAGAAAACAATTATAATTTAAATATAAAATTAGGCAGTAATGTCATCTAGCAACTGACCATTGGGGGAGTACAGAAAATGGAAGCATCTTCACCAGGATGCTCAGCAAGTCTCCAAAGACTGGTATATTTTAGCCAGTTTTGAGGGGGTTGTTGGCATCGTACCTTGCATAAATTTAAACTAGAAAGACTGTGGTTTGGTTTTAGATGTTCCTTAGAGCAGCATTCATGTGTTTGTTTGAAAATCATTATCCTTAGCCAATCAGAGGTTGAAGTGATCATGTCAACAGAGAGTAAGAGCAAAGTTATGCTGTGAAGGACCTTGAAAAACAAAAGAAACTACTCAGATTAAAAGAAGGAGTCAGTGGAGATACTCAACAAATCTACAGCAGCATGATTTTGGTTTGAAAAGTTGCATTTCTCATCACAGAAGAGGCTACTGCATTGAGATTGGACAAGAACTTGAGCAAGGATTTCAGCTACATAAATGAATTGGAGGTGCCAAATAGAGGTAATTACCAAGACGTAGACATTAACCAAATATGAAGACCTGTTTGCAACTAATTTTCTGTAGAAGAGAAGGAGACACATAGGTATAGGGAAAACGTGCCAGATGCTTAAATACTACAATGGTGAATATGTTAGAAATATCTAGATAGGCACTGAACAGTTAAGAAAGCATGTAATGAGTTAGATTATCCTCATTAAAATTAGCTAAGGTGAAGCACTCCAACCTAGAGACAGTGTCTCTCTTTTCCTTCTCTTATTATTTAATGTTTCTTGATCCTTTAAGACAATAAAATGGTGTGCTGCAGAAGAGATGGATGTTATAAGCTTCTTTACTTGGAATCCTATTGATACCTTGTCATGGTTTAACCCCAGCTGGGACCACACAGCTGCTTGCTCACTGCCCCTGGTTGGGACTGGAGAGAGAATTGAAAAAGTAAAAGTGAGAAAACTCATGGGTTGAGGTAAGGACAGCTTAATAGGTAGAGCAAAAGCCATGCACAAGATTAAAGCAAAACAAGGAATTAATTCCCTATTTCCCATTGGCAGGGAGGTGTTCAGCCATTCCCAGGAAAGCAGGGCTCCACCATGTGTAATGGCTACTTGGGAAGACAAACACCATAATTCCGAACGTTCTCCCCTTCCTTCTTCTTCCCCCAGCTTTATATTTCTGAGCATAATGTCACATGGCATGGAATATCCCGGTGGTCAGGTAGGGTCAACAGTTCCAGCTGTGTCCCCTCCCAGCTTCTTGTGCAACCCCAGCCTGCTCGCTGGCGAGGCGGTGTGAGGAGCAGGAAAGGCCTTGCCTGCCTTGCAACAACTAAAAACATTGGTGTGCTACCAACAGTATTTCTCATCCCAAAACCAAAACAGAGCACCACACCAGCTGCTAATAAAAAAGTTAACTTCATCCCAGCTGAAACCACAGCAAGATGTTAGATGACAGATTGTTTGTCTACATGAACGACTAATTTGGTGTTCATTAAGAACCTAAAATTGACCCTCGGGTCTAAAAGAAGTGTTGGAATCCTGAAGTTCTTGAACTGTCTTTATGCTTCTTGGAATACAGGATTTTTTCAGCAACTCACGAGATCTAGCCAAAGAGCAGTATTAGCCATAGTGCTTTGCCAGTTATTCTGAGGGAGAAATACCACATGCAGGGAAGCAGGTACATCTTATAAAGTGAATTTATTTCCAAGAATAAACCTACATGATAACCCCAACGTTGAATAGAAAGCCAAAATAGTGAGACTAATCGTGAAGTTCTAAAACAAATGCTACTCTTCTAAACATACAAGCTCTTATCAGATGTAAACCTCTTTTGCTATGTTGTAGAATTCTTCTTTATTTAATTGTTAGTGTGTTTCAGCTCTAGAGTTATTGAAAAGTGTTATTTCATAAATACAGAAGGAATTTATTATAGACTGCTGTTATGTACTATAATATAAAATGTCTGCTTCTAATTAATAGGCAGATTAGACTCATAAAATTAAATCATTTCAGAGAGGCGTTATTTCATATCTGTAAATATTACAGCTACTTATCCATGGGTTAAAGTTGGAGATAAAAGCAGACAATTCCTAAGGTATTTTATTTATAAATATGCAGATGCATAGATATAAATATGTTTTTAATATAGATACAAACACTCTCTAATACAAGCTATGCTATTTATGTGACGAAATAAATAGATCCAGTCATAGATCTGATATCTATGTTTCAGTAGCATATAATGACGTTTCCATACATCCATTAGTTCAGGAGAGGATAGTTAGCACAAAATCAGTATTAAAATCTGGAATACTGTAGTTACTGAAATAATTCAAAAGCAAATGAGCTGGTGACAGTAGCACTTGAGATGTGCTTGTTAGAAAGCTTTAATCAAAGCAGACTGGGGATTTCTATGTGTAACCTCTTTCATGAAACACATCCCAAGGCGCTTTGCAAAATAATGAAATTAACAATGCAAATATTGATGAATATACTAGGTCAAACAAAGCAGTCCTTGGTCTTGAGAGTGCCACTACCGTAAGTCAACAAACCAAGGGATTCCAGATGCAAAAAAAAGTACAAGCCACAAAGCCAGACAGACAGGATATCTGCCTTTCACTCTGTGCTGTTTTTTGGGAAGGATGAAAAAAAATGTTCAAAACAGTTTGCAAGTCTTGCTTTTGCTTTCTAGGTAACTGTTGCATTTCACTGTGTCTATTTGCTCTGGGTTTTTTTTCACCTTACAAACAATCTTTGACACATTCACGGCAAATCTTTTCTGTAAGATGGTAGATGAACAGGTGTATGGGCTTTGGAAGTATGGGCTACTGCTAGATGAAGTACTGTTCCTGTATAGGCAATTCACACTTAAGTTAGGATTTTTCAAGTTTGGTCTTACAGTGCTGTTTTATCTGTCCTTGACAAGAGAAACTAAAACTCCACAGATCACAGCTGAAGACAGGCTCAAAAGAAATGAGTGGTGATTTAAGTTTTACAACTTATTCTTTCTGAGTGAAACTTGTTTAGGCATGCTGGGCCTTCATGAAAACCCTCTGCAGCTTCTTAAAAAGAATGTGAGGGGTGAGTGAGGAATAATTTTTTCAATCGCAGTGTGTTATAAGACTTCTTTCTTTTTTTTTTTCTTTTGCATTGTTTCTTCTTTGTAAATTTTTCTGTCTTCTTCTTTCTCCCTCCCTGTTTAAGAAACCATTACTAGTTTCATATGCCTTTATCCAGCTCCAACATTTGTTCATTGCTAATAATGAAATTTATTCAAACTTTAAATTCCAGAACTGCAATGATTAAGCCATTTGAAATGGCTCCATTAATTGATCTCCAAATTTCTCAGCCAGATTATTGGTCATACTTGTAAGTATTTGTACTGATACTTACTTACAAATTTTTATTTCAGACTCTATTAGTCACAGAGTCAGGCACAAAAACCTACCACATGATTCATAACTAATCAATATAGTGCCAATCAACCACTGAGAATTCTACAATTACATAATTAGCCAAACAGTAAAATTTGAAATTAACTTCTTATGAAAAGCTTGACCCAGAAATGAAGATATAAAGTGAGCTCCAAAGGACCACGTGTATGAGTTAAGGGAAACAGTTTAAAATGTTGACGTCTATGTTTTTTATCTTTTGCTTCTCTTACTAACCTCAACTAATGGCAACATGGTGATGTTTGAAAGCGCACCAATCTCCCTTGCAGCATCTATAGCAGTATTTTGCACTGTTGACTGGTTATGAAACCGAGAGAAGTGTGTTGTGCCCATTTTTTTTTAACTTTGAACATCTTTGGTTTCCATTGAAGTACTGATGAAGACTGGCAGTGCTAATTTTAGATGTGATTCCGAGCAGTCATGTTGACCCTTTGAAAGATGCAATGGTATGATGCAAATGTTCTGAGGAGGCTGTGCATTCGTGGCGTGGGATAATAGGGTTTTAATTTCAGATCACAAAATGCTTTCAGATGTTTAAGGTATATGCATTCCCAAGACGTTGCTCCCCTTAGTGTCTGAAGTTCGGTGATTTTAAAGACTTGAATGATTTTTAAGAATCTCGGAATTTTAAAGAAAAGCATGTGAGATGACTACAGAAATTAGTTCCTAGAGGACGAATAAGAGACAAGAGTTAAAAGAAAGAGGAGGTGTTTCACCATATGAATATTACCCTGTTTATTTTTCTGATTTAAAGTCATCATCAGAAACTCGTATAATGATCTTCCTCCCACAGTCCTTAGATGATGCATTCCAAAACTCCAAAGTGATGATGCAGATCCAAGACAGGTTTCTGAGACTGCTTCATGTGCACACTTCTGAAGTTGTCATCTTTATTGCTTACACACAGTAGCATATTTTTTGGAAGTTTTCACAATACCAGAAGAATACTTCTTTCTATTTATTGCTCTCTGTTTGGTGATACTGCCACAGAAAGCAAGTTATGGGACCATATACCATGGCCTGACAACAAAAAGAATGCCTTGAGATTTTAAAAGAAGTTTCCCATCTCTTCCGGTATTAAATGTCTTCTAAAATATCAAACCAAATCCATCTACAAGCCTATTGTGAAACTATTACATTAATAAAAAATGTGAAGGGAAATCAGAGTTTCCAGAAACTGAAAGAAGAGTTAAGATTCTTAAAAAGAGAATAACTTGCATAGGGATCTAAAGATCCTATTCCAAGCCAGGCAGAAAATCTGGATATTTTCCAAAAGCAAGATTCAATGTAAACTTTCATCACACCGTGATGTTAGTGTGTCCCTTCCTTTAAGCTCTGAACAGCTGAGAAGCATTCACCTTACTTTAGCAGACTTTTTTTGAGAGAAAAAAGGCAAAGACAATATTAATTTTTAAGTAATGTGAGCACAAGAAATCTGATGCCAAACTGCCCTTTTTGCTCCTGGGATTGTGTTGAGCTAATTCCCAAAACATCCTTCTGAAAATCTATCCTTTGGACTGAAAAAAAAAAAAAAAAGGCAAAAACCATCCTCTTGTACCCTACTGTTTTAGTTCCCTGTGTGAATCTTCTGGTTTGATTTAGGAATGTGCTGCTTGGTTCCCATGTGCATTGTTGTTGTAGTATTTACTTTGGAAGGAAAAGTGAGTATACGGTTCACGCCTTAACCTTGTCAAGCTTCCCCTTTACCAACTTGAACTGACACCATACAAATTCTGAAAGGAAAGGCCACAGCCAAAATTAATCATAAACATTAACCATAAAATATTACTCTTGACCCTACCAAAGGGCAGACCTCTAGGAATAACATCCTGCTCCTTAAGAAAATAACATCCCTCTCCAACTGAGAGGAGCAGACAGTCTCGTCTATGCATGACGGACATGCTGACCTGTGCCTCAGGGAGTAACATCCGTTTTCAACTCCGAGGGTAATAAGCGCTCCAGGCCTTACATTGTGGAAGTTCTTCCCCAGTCACAGCCCTACGTATAAGCTTTGGCAGCTTGCGCCGTCTGCATAAAACAAGTCCTGTCCCAGGCTGTGCCGTAAGGTTGGGTTTTTATGCAAAGCCAAACAGACTAAAGGTGGTGGTGGAAAAGGTGGAAAAATTAGAGCTGCCACCTCAGCTTCCCCACCATTTTCACCTGAATGAAAACTCTATATATACTTCGCATCATTGCACCTTCAATGAGCCCTGAGGAAAGTCTACAGTCCATAGCTCCTTTGTAACATTTCACTTGAATAAACTCTCTGCTTAGTTTATTCGTAAAGGTGCAATCCAAAGATTGGAGAATTTATTTCTGTAGCTATCAGGCGGTATCTCGTTCAGTAGCAAATTGAATTAATACAAACCTCAGAAATCTGAAAAACCCAGAACCAAAACATGTTGCGCAATAATAATTTTATTTGGAAAAGAAATAACAGATCAAAGAACAACTTACTTTATTACAAGTCACTGGAGATGAGATTTAGGTGCCTAAATCAAGCAAGACCCGCAACATTGAATGAAGCTTTTCCTAAATATTACAAAAAATCTGAGTGTGGAGCAATAAACCAGATTGCTTCCCAGGAGATGTTGGTTGTACTGGCACAGACAGTGAGAGATTTCAGCGGCAAGCTGTTGAACTTGTGTCGAGGATGCCCTGCAGATGTATTTCTGATACTGCATTTGTCCCTGAATTCATTCCCTTGCTAGCAAGGACAAGATGGAAAAATCACCGAGGCCCACTTTGCAGGGGTTCCCCTCAGCATAAACCCCATCCTGCGTCACCTCATCAAATGATTTGGTCTTCCTTTTCCCAAGGTGTCAGCCTCAGATGGAAGCTGAGCTGCTGTTGGGACAGGCAGGTTAAGTGGGAAGGGAACTGTGGAGAGAACAGGATGTTATTCCTAAATGGTGGTGCACACAGCAATGATGTGATGAAATCATTATAGAAGATTAAAAGAAAATTTCCCTGAAAATCTTTGTTTTTCCCTATGCTGGGACAGAAAGAAGGGTTTATCTTACCCACTGAAAGATTATAATTAAAGAATAAACTTCAAGCTTTTGCAGTTAAATTATTGCTGGTAACTATGTTTGTGATGTTAAAACCTATCTGGGATCTCTATGCTCCACTGAAGTGCAGCTATGCCCCCCATAAGTGAATGTGACAGATTTGATAGAGATGGCAGAGGTTACTGCAGTGTCATCCGCTGGATAAACGCCTTGAGGTGAGTGAATATTTTCACAGGGATTGATCTGTACTTGATTTGTACTTGCATAGTCTATTCATATCTAAGAAATCTAAACTGTACTCTACCCAGATGGTTTATTTCTGACAACGCAATACAAACTGAATACACTCCTCCTTTCACACTAATGCCAATGCGTCTCTCCTGTTATTAATAAGCTATTTATACACATTCTGACAGCAGACTAGACTTCATCTTTGAGATCAGTACCTGCCGCTCATATTTCTTCCCTCTTGCCCTCTGTTTCTTTCCACCATCCATCACACTGACTCTTACTTCCTATCCTCTCCTGTGAAATAGACACTACCTTCTTTTTTCACCAACAGTAAAACAGATCAAGGTGTTTCCATGTGTTGGTAAAGATAAATGTCCAGGCTAAAGTCTTTCCTTGTGTGGCTTCCATTACATTTCATTGGGTAGCTCTTGCACACCTTTCAACTACCATGCACAAAGGCTAGTGTTGCAAAAGATTTTTGGAGACTCATAACATCATGCCTTTTTACGAAACCAGTGCTTCTGCATTCCTCTTAATTGAAATCAAATGCCATTTAAACCTCCCTATGTTTTGCGACTTAGTTGTCCAGTCTTTCCAAATAGCCCCTTCTCTAATGGTACAGGTGGTACTTTATGTCTAAGAGAAGATGGACAAAACATGCCTTGGAATTAGGCAAACAGAATTTCAATGTAATTGTGATAAATAAAGACAGTAGATTACATTAAAGATGTTTTAGCTCTGGAGATGTAGCAAAGATAGGGCAGAAAAGATGTGACGATGCATTTGAACCTGAGGCAGTTCTCACTAGGAGAGATTTTTGCTTTACCCAGCTTCTCCCTTGGGGTGAGGTAACAGGAAGTCTTCTCACTTGTCACGGTAACATGCTACGAAGACAAGGATATTTATTAACATGTATCTGTGTATAATACTTTGTTCTTGGTAATGAACAAAAATATTTGGTTCTGAAGGAAGTTTTCTTTTGGTTTATGAAGGACATTTCTGCAAGAACTAAACTTGGTGGTAGAGAGGAAGGCAGGCTGCCATCCATACTGCCAGTTTACAAAGACCTGCCAGGATAGCTGTTCTTTCAGCTGACTGAGCCATGGCAGTTTCATCAGCAGGCAAAGTTCAGAGTTTCCTTCAGAGGAAAATTGAGTCTGACTTTTTGAACTTTCAGACTACTGGGCTGAGCAGAGTGAAAACAATTGTTTAGAGACATCATGCATGGATCTAAGGGACAGATGGCTCTGAACTATGCCAGAGAATTATGATAAGACATTCAGGCTGCATACCAGGGTTTTTTCTATTTGTTTCTTTTTAATCATTGCTTTTGCTCTACCATTTGTTCTCAGTCTCACTTGTTTTTTATTGTTTCTCAGTAATAGTGAATATATGAGATATCCTGCTGGAAACCTGAGGCCACTTAATAAGCGACCATAAGCTGAGTTCAGCTCACACTCAGAGAGCAATAGCCTCCTTGAACATGAAGATTCAAACTGAAGGCAAGTTGGATGTCTCTTGGATGTTATGGTTTCTCAGAGGCTTTCACTGGTGTCCGTTCACAGGCAGGTCTCCTTTTAAAGCTTATTCTGTACAAAAAGTATCCTAAAAACAACTTAATGGTAAAATTAAAGATCTACATAGCTTACACTCCCAATGCAAGGGAATGGATTAACTTTTCTTTCAACTCCTGCTGCTTAATGTTGATTTAATATATTGGCTTGACTTTTAATAAGGTTATTGAAAGATAAAAGCATATAAGGAGCTGTGCCACAGATGCGACAGTCAACTTCATATGCAAAATAAAAAGAGACATTATAATAAAAAGAAAATTGAATGTTGCTTGTATAAAATCTGGCTTTGTTTTGATGCATAAAACAGCAAACACTGTTCCACACTGAGGTTTTCAAGAATGTCTTAAGTATACAACGCTTCTGATGCCACCCCAGTTGCCTATATATAGATCTGTCTTGTGTAAAGAATTTAAAAAGCATTAGAATGGAGAAATCAAAGAGACAATAAATTTTAAACCAATCTTATTGTCTGCAGCCTAAAGTGTTATTAAGATCAAAGTGGAGCAAACATCTGGCATTTGCCTTTCTGCAAAAATTAGATCAAATTACCTACCATAGGATTTAGATCCATTCGGTAAGTTCTTTCCATTGTACACATAGTTTTCTTTCTCCTTTTTATTTGCTAGATCTAACTTAATGCCCGAAATCTAGCCCCTTCATTCATTTGTAATTGAAACAAATTCACAACAAAAATGGATATATATGTTCCTTATGAACATCTGTTTCCTAAGGAACATTCAAGGTCCTTCAGATCCCAAGGAGAGAGGTTCAGCTAACCTTCTTCTTTGCCGTTAAGTGTAATTGTCTAGAAATACACTTTACTGAGTACACACAACCTTAACCCCCTCCTTGAAAAACACATTCTTCATGCTTTCTGTTGTAATTATTGTCTTTATTGACTTTATTCTGTACTAATCACTCATAAAGTACATTGCTAAAAAGCTTGGCACACTGGGCCACACTTTTATGTAGAAACTTATCAAATGTACATTTTTCAGCTTTTTAAACATATCTAATGCACTGCTAGGCTTTTGATACCTTTATTTAGAGAGATAAATACATGTATGTTCTATATATATATAAAAAAAATTTTTTTAATTCTCTGAGTAGAAGAATACACTAATACAAAGCCAAGATTAAGAATATGTCCCTTTTCTTAAATACAATAAAGACTGTGCCTTTATACCTCAACAAACTAACTACAAAACATAGAAATTCAGTAAAATGTAATTGAAAGGAAAAACAATATTAAGGTCTTCAAATTCATCATTAAATAAATCAAGAAAACTTAACAGTGCTCTGTAGTGATGCCATGCAATAACTATAAAATTATGACTAGTGAATTTGAGTGTTGGTGTCCCAGCTGAGTTGTAACTGACACATTAATTCTTTCCAATTGCTTTCTTGCTGGAATCCATATTGATATTACTAGACAGAAGGATAAGATATAACTCTCAATTATTCTAGAGAGAGATGGAGATATTATTTTAACCTTTGTTCTTTTGATCTCTTGTAATATGAATTGGAATATGGCTGTTTCCATAAGGCATTCTTTAAAAAAGAAATGCAAACAGGATGATTTCAAATTTTATCTGCTGAAGTTTTATTGGGAGTCAGTGTAACTTCTCCATTTGATTCATCCCCAAGTTATGTGACTTACATCTGTATCACAGCAAGAAGGAGTTATTGCTTATGGCAACTTAGAAGTTTATTTTTTTTAATGCTATCCCAAACATTCTTCTTTTATGTCAGTACATAATTTGATCCTCATATCTTGCTCCTTGATCATTTAAAAGAGGTAGATTATGGGTCTTATTTTCAATATTTTTAGAAAATAATAGGAAAGGGAGCAAGTGACAGTTAAAATTTCTGTAATCCTCCCCGCAGACCCATAAAAGCCAGAAGAGGAATTCAGGCAGCCAGAAGCCACACATTGTCAAAGGGCACCTTAAAGTCATCATCTACATTCCCAGGCAGGCAGTGCAGACAAGCTTCAGATGGTTTTATGAACCTGCATTACAAGATAGCAGGCACTAGTGGGGTTTGTAATGATACCTGTGTGTTGCCGTGTATTTCTGGCTTCAGTCTCAGCTGATTAAAAAAATAATAAAGCAAGGTATCTGAATCTTATTACAGTTAATCTTTTTGATACCTTAAGGCCAAGATCTCATGGTTATTAAAAATACATAGCAGTGATATCTCCAGTGTTTTGACTAAAACCAAATATATATATTTTTTTTCACACCCTTAAATTTTAAATGATGCAGCTCTGCCCTTCTGAAGTCTTTGGTTAGTACAACTGTCAGGTAAGCAGAAAAAATTTTGGACCTTCTTCTTCTGATATTGACTGCTATATTTCAGTAATTAATGAAGTGGTTTCTATGGCAGGTTTGAGTTATTTGGAGGGAATGAGATGTATGTTTTTAAAAAAGGAAAGGAAGAGTGTGCAAAGGGAACACTGGGATAGGCAAAGCAGCATTCTCTTCTCAGTCTTCTGCCAGTGACATGGTGCTTTCTCCTTTAGGAATCCTTTTGGAACTCCTTGGCAGTTGTTTTTGTTTGGTTGGTTTTTTTTTTCACTCAGGAGAAGGTAAATTACGTGGTTAAATTACTGCATCATTTTTGCAAACGCGACGTCCCCCTTCCCCGGCTGGCAGGGCCGCTGACAGGCGGCTGGCGGGGAGCCAGGCTGCTGTCTGCACCCCTGACCCGTCCCGCACGCACCGTACCCACTGTGCGCACGTGGCGCTCAGATGTCCCGCACATGCTCAGCGAACCCATCGTGCTCTTGATGCCCCGGCCCTCTCATGTGTGTGCGGATCAACTGCGCAGCACATGGGTGACAGAGCACACGCAGACAGATCTCGCCTACCCCACTGGGGAGAGAGAAAGTAAAGTCTCATTTTTATCTGTGTCCCCGCAAGCTGATTAAGGTGTGTGCGTTCTCCCTCTCGTATCTTCTTTTTGATCAACGCAACTATCTATAAAGCACACAGGATTTCACAGTGGGCGTCTCTTTAAATCAAAGCTGGTACGTAGGGCAAATGTAAATTGCAATGCATGTCTGATCTTCTTAGTCTATAAATAGTTAAGACCATTCTACTAGAAAGGTAAGTCCAGGAGGTTTTTCTCTCTGTCTTAACTCTTCAAATAAAGATATATATGCACAGCTTTTCAAGGAAACTTACTCTGTCCAACTGTGCCTACATCTCACACCAGAAAAAGTTAACTGCTTTTTAGAAATAATGATTTTTTTTTCAGTAAGTTTTAGAAGAAAAAAAAAAAAAAAAGCTGGAAAAGAAGGAACACTAAACCAAAAAGTCTTGAAAAAACCCAGACCACCAGTGCTACTGGAGTGCTCAGCTCCATTATTTCACAAGGCCTTTGCATGAAGAAAAACCACCCGGGATCCCACCAGCACCCAGCTTTCCAGAGCTGGAAATGGGACATCTGACCCTTTTCTCTGGTTATCTGTGTGCGCTGCAGGAAAACACTACATGTTGCTCACTCTTAAGATCGTATATCTGACTATGTTGTCAGTTGTCCTTTGAACTACAAGGTGCACAACTGAAACAGGCCTATATTAGTGCTCAGAAATTATTACTGTGAAATCAGAGACCATTCTCAGTCTGGTTCAGCAAGATGGTGACCCCGGTAAGAGCCCCTTTCTCCACAAGGGCAGACAATGCCACCACTGCTGCAGACAGCAGGATTGCATGGGGGTCCGCAACGGGTGACTGAGTCCCTCACACATCTGACAGGGTGGCAGGCTGGAAAGGTAAAATTTATACCTCTACTGCCTGTTTCCCACTGACGGGGTAGAAAGCTGGGAGAAACCTGTTCTTTGTGGCTGCAGTCCTTCCTCGACAAGGGCCTTGCTCAAGTGCTGCCAGTAGGGACAGAGAAGGCAAAAGGAAATGACAAATCCTCCTGTTTTCTTTAATAATTATTTTTCACCTCTCCTCTCTCCCTATATGCAGCTTGTAACGTGCTGTATCGTAAAGGTGTTCGTTGCTCTTTTTATGCAAAATTTTGAATGAACTGCTCACTGGACATGAAACCGAGTTAAGGTGTAAGGCAGGCACGCCGACTCCAATTTTAACTCTATGACAATTCAAGGCTCATTTATATTTTGAACTGTCACTATATGGTTTACAAGGGGAAAAGTGTGAGTAGAGACTGAGATTTTTCCTTCTATAAATTGTAGAAGGGTGAGGGGGAAGTGACAGATCTCATTTTAAAACCTTATTGAAGTAGCCGTGTTGAATGATGGTGCCATTGCTTGTCTCTGTGTCTCATTGTCATAATGTAAGCCCTTTTATAATTAGAAGAAACCACAGAAGTCAGAGTAAAGTACAACAGATCCAGAAAGAGCTGGAAACTTAAGGAAGAAATAAGAAAAAAACAAAACCAACAAACAACAATAGACATGGGCTGGAGAAGATACTTTATTTATTTGTTACTAGTAGTTAAAATGATGTACAAAATGCTGGGAAGAAAAAACTCCAATTCTATTCAGTTACAAAATAATTAAAACTTCATTTTAAACCAAGTTTTCTTTGTGAGACTGAGCATGAAAATACTGCAGCCTTAGGTTATATAGTCCATTGTTTTTAGAATAAAGCAGACATTTAAATACATATTGTGGTTGATATTAAATATCTCGTATAACTGTAAGTTAGCAGAACTTTCTTACTCCCAGGCAATAACTAGCAATTCATAAAAGTTCTTTGTATAAAATTTACATATGGGGGGATCTGCCTCAAGGGGAGTTCCATCATGATCTATGCACGGGCTGTTCTGGAACATAAAGATTTTTAAGACTTCTATCAATTTTCCTTCAGAATGCCAGCCTAATCTTAAATAAAGGAGTCAGTAATGTCTGAAGTTTTGCTTAATGGCTAAGGGTTTCGGGACATGGCAGCCTAGGATGAAATCCCATCACTGTAAAAGCTAACGAGAGTTTTGCTGTCAACTTCACATGAAAAAAAATTATTCTAAGGTGTGTCCATTTCTTGAACAGAAACCCTAGCTAGTACAAAACTTTCAGCAACAACTGAGATTGGTCCTTTCCCCTGCAAACCAACTCAAAAAAGTAATTTAAAGGAAAACAACCCCTGCCTACTAGCAGTGAAAGAGGATTTGAATTAATATTAATATTAAATATCCTTATCTGTTTAACTATTCACATTCCACACAGTGGAAATCTACCTCCTGTAATTCCAGATTTTAAAATTGGATTTTAAAATCCATGAAGAAATGTGTCAAACCTGCTGAGTGGGAGTACACCAGATGAAATGCATTTTAATAATGTCAATCAAAGAGTTGCAATCTCTTAATCTTACAAATGCAGACTTCACAGCAGTGGATTTTACAGTAAAATTATATTCATTGCAGAGATGCAGGATATCGCCAATAACTGTGTGATGCACTGTAACAGCTGGGGCATCTAATAAATGACTGCACAATGGATGCATCTGTGGCATTTTTCCCTTTGGACATATTAGTAAGAGCAGAATTCTCTTCCATGGTGTTCAGTGAACAGAAATGCTGTTAAGACAATCACCTTGTGGCTGAGAGAGGCATCTGGTGTGGGAGGGAAAAGTCACACTGCTGGTGGGGACTAGAGAGTATTGCTGCTGAATGGGGAAACTGAGTCCTGGACTATCCAAGCCCCATCGTACAACTAACATGGACCTAACTCCCATTTCATTCACATCAGTGATGCTTTCAGGCCCAGTACCGACTCTGGCAGAGGAACATGCCTTTCCTTCGGCAGCCCACCGGCCAGGACGAGCTGTTGGGACCGTGCAGGCACAGGCAGGGGCAGGGACAGGAAGGTGTGCAGCACCCTCTGAACTCTTCCCCACCCGGCTGGAAAGCACCCATGCAAAGCCAGCAGCCAGGACGACATGAGCAGTCTGCACGTCATGCGGCACGAGATGCAGCCAGTGGGGAGACAACCCCCAGGCTTCCCACGGGGCGCCCTGGAAAGCAAAGGCAACATGCACGGAAGGGCTGCCTCTCGGGTCCGACAGCCCAGTGCCCACTTCGCTAAACCGACGTCTTTTGCAGGACCTTCTGTGCTCTTGCCAAATCCTACAGCCCTTATCAAGTTTAAGCTCCTAATCCTGAAGGAAAGAAAAGGCAGGATAACCTCACAGGTGAGATTCATCAAGCTGTTGGAAGTATTGTGTCCCCTTTTAAGTTTTTTTCCCCCAAATGAGAGGGGCAGTTAGCCCTTAATTTTCAGGAAATTCTCTTTACTTAGTCCAAATCCAGTTTAAATGCAAGTCTGTGGTAAAAGATATAAAAAGAGGATTATTGCTGGCAAAGTTCTGCATCTCTTTTTCAACAAACTGCATGCCTGTGGCAAAGCTAAAATAACAATAACAATGCAATGTTTACTAGTCATGAATGTCGTGTCTTTTGTCTCTTGTGTGGTTATTGCATTTGCAGTCACATGATGCTTGTTTTAATTTTTGCTTTGCTCTTCATGTACTAAATTACTGCCATTCTGTACTTGATCTTGGTTAGCAAGATTTTTGTGCTGTGGTTATGTATGGTTTTTATGTATGTGTGTGAAAAAGAGAAGGAGAGAGTTCGGATATGCACAATGGAGTATGCATACTCATTGTATGTATGTATAGATACCAAGGATTAAAAGATACTGCATATACATATATATGTAGATATGAAGAATAACTGATATCAGAAATACAAGACTTCAAATGGATCTAGTGGCACAAGAACGGATTTTGATTGAGCTAGAGAGCCATTAGGATTCAGAAGTATATTTATAGCCTTGTATATAGTTTCTCTTTAATTTATGTAATATATGACTAGGTATATAAATTAAAGCAAAACGTAAATAGAAGACAATATCTCTTCCTCTGTGTCTTCCTATTTACGTATCTTTCCTTTCTACTCCCTTTTGTTCTCCCCTTGTCTACTTACTTTGGCCTTTTGCTTTCTAACTTGCTGCAGCTCTGTTTTCCATCCACCTATAGTGACTTTTCAACACTCCCGCATCCCCCCATTGTTCTCCAGACATGGCTTTTGGATTACAGTTATTTTTTTGAAGAAGCATGTTACAAACTCTTGATACAGATGCTATTTTCAGTGATGGTTTTGCTATGCTTTAAACTGCTTTTTCCCTGCTTTGTATTTAAGAATAGATTCAGGCTTTCAAATATATTGTCCTCTCGCTCTGGTGTTTCTCTTAATACAGTAGAAGCAAATAGCACGGCAGGTGAACATTAGCAAAAGCCACAGCTCCACTTTCGCAGCAAGCGGCAAAAATGTGAATATACACTAGGAAACCTAATTCATGACTGCAGGTAAATAGATTTTTTAATATTCTTACCCCTGTTAATTTTTTTTTCATAGTCAACATTCATATATTTGCTGGTACACATCCATTTTCTCTCTTACACACAAACATACACATGCGTGCCCTTCCCTTACATCAATTTTTTCTTTGTTTTTTGGTTTTTTTTTCTTGTTTTAGGTAATTCACAACTTTGTCCAGCCCCGAAGGAATGCTATTTCATGCCACTCACTCTCACGCTGGCAAGGACTGCGCACAGTCAGAGTGCAATCAGTACCATGTTTTTCTCGGTTTAGTCCAAGTCAATAGATATACACCGGCATTCCTTAACTCGGGTGATTCTCTTCTTCTTTCTCGGCGGCTGAAGCTCAGGGCAATTGAGTGTAACAGTCATGGTGGTGAATTTCTTGGGCTTGCAGAAGGAACAAGATTGGAAGGAGCCTTCCTCTTTACGGACGTGCCTGGGGATGTAGAAGGAATTGCACTGGCCATAGCAGAACCTGTTGATGATGGTACGACTGTTGCAGCCTTCTTCGTGGATAGTTTGTTTGAGGGGTTGTGTTTTACACCAATCCCGCTTTAGATATTTGCGCTCAGTGATGTGCAATGCCTCCTGACTAGACTCCAGCACCTCTTCAGCAGGCATCGAGGTGCCTTTTCCTCGTTCTCGATGCCTAGAGCCCGACTGCTGCTGTGTCTGCGTTTGCTCTGAATCATTGGGCTGATCTTTGTCGGGAGGAGGGATAGCACCTTGAGATCCACGGTTTCTCTTTCTCCCTTCTGCTGCCGGTAGCAGAAATCCCACCAGAAGAAACACAGCGCCGATGGCATATAGTGTGCGGACCATCCTATATGGAGGAAGTTGAGGGAATAAAGCAGAGTTGTGGATTACAGATATCAACAGAAGTCAAGTATACAGCAAATTTTCAGTTCCATAAAAGAAATATGTGTGTGTGTGCACGCGCAGTTATAAAAGATAAGCATTTTGCCTTTAGCAACTAGAAAGCTGTTTCCAAATTACCAAGTGACAAAAGCTTTAATGTATGATGATTGAAAGTAAGGGGATAAAGGAAGTCCAAACAGAATTTAATTTTGGGTAGCATACATCTTTTTCCAGCTCTTTTCTCCATGTATATTACCCTAGTTTAGAGTTCCCATTCCCTACATACAAGCTCACTGGCATTAGGAATGTTGCTCCTTACTTACAGTGGTGGAAGAACAGATTTCATGCTACACAAGGATTTATAGGACATAGCTATCTGCAATACCAGAGGACTAAACTCTTTGACTCAGGAGATGCAGTGTAGCTATGCGTTCCTTAGTCAGACTCAGAAACTTTGTACAGCTTCTCGGATAATATACATCCAGAATATAATGTGCATGCTATAGCCACCTGCTGTCTGAATTACTGCATCCCAAGCTCTGTGATATTGCCCTTCTGAATTGGCCACACTTTCCCCCCTCCCAGAAGTACCGTGGTCTCCATGTTGTCCTGGAAAGCAAGAGATGTGTGCGTCTGAGTGTAATGGAGCTTAAGGTAAGAGATGTGCAACAAGACAGGCAACTAACATAAAAAAATATTTAGGCATAGGTTAAAAGAGATGCAGCTGTAATTTCAAATTACACCTTCTCACACATTACTCTGAATCCTTAACAGAAGTTGCACAGATGCAGTTACAATGTTAAGAATTTTTCAGATCTGTGAATTTTATTCATTATATACAGCGTGATATTGAAAGGACATATGAGGACAGCAGTGTTTCATATATAACATTAAGTATCATGAGGTATTAGTATCAGAAAATAATGTATTTTGTGCACGCACCCACAAAAAAGCCCTTCAAGAAGTGTAGTAAGGGGAAACTATCAGGTTCTTCAGAACAGCACCCCTGCTCCAAACCTAATTACTAGCCTATAAACAGCCTTTCTTGCCTCCCTTATTCCACCATTTCTGCTGCTTCCCAAAGCTCTGAGCTCTTTTGACTCCTCAGTCAGCTCAAGACACCAACCAGCTGGGAAGAAACTCATCAGCTGTCACACTTTCCCCCCTTCCAGAAGTACCGCGGTCTCTATGTTGTCCTGGAAAGCAAGGGATGTGGCAGTAAGAGAAGCGGATCAGGGAATGAGGCTCTCAGGGGACCCTCCCCATGGGGAGCTTGGAAGAAACCACCAGAAAGGAGCAACTGCTTGCAGAAACCCCATAAAACAGCAGAACTGCCAAGAGGCACATGCATTTGAAAGGGGGAGAACTGTGAAAAAAAAACCCGAGGACGTTGGTGTCTTCTACCTGCTTGGAGTGCTGCGGTTGTACCCCGTATTTGACTTGTTTTATCAGTAAGGAACAAATTAACGTTTGAGAGTCCTGCTTGTGTTACTACCCAAGAAACACATGTGAAACCAAGGGCACCGTTCTGGACAGCTTTATCCGCTCTGCCTGAGACCACACAACTAGGCAGGAAAGCAGCCAAATGCCAATGCTGTAAGGGCCACCTAGAGACTCAGTAAAGGCTCAGGGTAAGTACCATTTGCTATAAAAGATAACTGTTAATTTCTCAGTTACTAGGTCTTTCCAGTCACACGGAGAAAGTAAATGTTACATTATGCTGTTCAAAATGCGTTTCTCACTGAATGGACTGAGAAAAGAATTACTGGAGTGGGAAAGTATCATAGAGGGTTTCCATTGCATCCAGGGATTTGCTTGTGGATATAATATTTTAAGTGTTTGTCTACAGATTGTTAGAGCACCTAGAGTTTATAATATACATGACAAATATATGCATTCATTTTACTCGTTTATGGTTATGTACCAGTATGTCCTATGTTTGGCAGAAACCTCAGGCTTCAAGCAAGGGATGTAAGAATGACACTATTGCCGACTCCAACTTGGAAGGGCTGCTTTTAATATCTAAATGAAATACAGCACAGAACATGCAAATTTAATAACCTTAAGGCTCTGACATAGAACACACAAAAAAGTTGGGAATTCTAATTGAAGACTAACGCAGCATAGTTTCAAGTGTCAGCTTGGACTTCACATTTGCTGGTTTTACCCCATTGCTGTTACAACCTGAATGCCATTTAAACACCTTTCTTTTAAAATTTTATTTTGTCTTTAAAAGAGAAATTTAAAAGAGTTATAAACCACTGCTTATTTCCCCAAGACACCAGAATGACTCCTTCCAAAACTATTCCTATTTCCCCGGTACTGTATACCCATGCTGTATTTAGACAGTATTTTAATATGCACTTTATTTGCTCAATATGGTGCCAGAGCATTAAAAGAAAAAAAAAAAAAAAAAAAAAAAGACATTGCATGCAATTGAAAATAAATTGCTAGTTTATAAGAAGTGCCAGGAAAATTCAGGTGTTTGTTTAGTATCCCATAACTGAGCTGAAGTTCCACCAACGTGCATATTCCTGGACTACTTTTATTTCTAAAACTGATGACCTCCACACTGCTTCATGTTTGGTTTCTTTTTGAGGGGGGTGGGGGTGGGATGTCATAAATGTGCAATTTATGTAAGGTCTAGGTAAGGTCTAGGCAAGTGAAAATTAAGTGTACTTTGAGATGGGAATTTGGGGAAAATTTGATGGTACTGTATCCCAGATTCACACATCTTTATTAAGCATGTGCTTAACCCGAAGGAAATGCAAGCATGTGTTTCAATACAGTCCTAAACCAGAGGAGGAAAGGAAATTTTTCACTGAGTTGGTTTCCAGCCTTAAAGGCAGAAGCTGTATTACATGCTCATAAAAGAAATTGTGAACTCAAACAAAAATTAGTAACTCAGCAAAACCATTTGTTACGGTCACTTCCAAAGCACACATCTGAAAGTAAAAGTAATCCTATCACTTAGGAAGAAATACAACTTAAACATAGGCCCACAGAAGAGGCTGTGTGAACTTCATGACCCCCACAGCAGCTCAAGCAGGATCTTCTTTTAATAGTAACTTATTAAACATTTATTTTAAAAATTAAGATTATTTTGTAGAAACGCATAATAGAAAGGCAAATGAGGTGGTATGCCTCAATAAGGAAAGCCAAAATGCAGTATGGGCATTCTGCACCACCTCTTGTCCCAAGGCAATTCATTTGCTTATGAGAAAAGACAACATCTCTGCTTACATTGGGAACGGGAGTGGTTCATCCATCTATGAATTAGCGTTTGTGAATTGTTTCTTTAACAACTTCTTAATTAATAAAAAAAAAATAGAACACAGAAGAGTACAAGTAGCTAACTCAGTACCACCATACCCTGAGTTTTACCAAAAAGAGATCTCTCCTGAAATAATTTTTTTTTCCTTGTCACAGCCAAAACTGTGCAGAAGTGATAACTCTGGAGCTTGGGGAGGAGCTGTGTAGAATCAGGCTGTAAAATCTTATACACCAAATTTCTGCAAAATTTTCAGCACCTGATACTGGTTGCTATAGAAGCCTTGGCATAGCCAGAAGTCCTTTTGAGGATCCATTTGAGAATCCTTTGAACAAACTGATGGCTAAGATCAAAATGCCTAGGTCAATTCCCACTTATTTTGTTCAGATCTGTAGAGATGCAACAGAATTATTATTTATTTTTAAAAATAACAAAATACTTCAAAAATTATTCTTTCCATATTTCCTGGCTAAACTGAGTTCTACTTTTCATCATCTGTAAACTCTTAGTCCTAAAGCCAAGAGAAATTTTATTGCTGACTTCAAACAGGAGCAGAATTGGGCCCTAACAGTCATATCACCTCATATGTGGTTTATCTAGAGCCTGGGATCTCATCATCTAAAACAGATTAGGAATTTTGTGGATTAATACTAGCAACCATTCACAGAGAAGTGTAAATGGTTTCAGGTTTATTATTTCATACAATTAAGCTGTAATTTTTTTGTTTATACATTTTCTGCTATAAATTAAGGATCTCCACATGTCGGTTCATAAACAGCACTTCCCTCTGAGTTCCCAAGCAGAGTCAGAAAGTTATTACTGAAAGTTCTAGCACAAAGCAACTTGTTTAAAAGAACTGGATGGAATCCTGGTTCTGTTGAAATATACAGCAAAATTCTCACAGACCTCAGCAGGCCCATAATTTCATCTGTGAACCATATTTACTAGGAAAATATTATGATGAGCCATGGGCTCATGTGCTTCGCAGAAAACATGAAAAATAATCTGACAAAAACCTAAGAAAACATAAATGTATTTGGTGGTCTTCAAATACCAGCAAAAGAAAGAGGCAAAACACAACCCTTTGACTACTGAGAAAATTGAAGTGGTTTATGTCCCAAAGGATCAGAATAATTTTATGCCTGGCTTATTATATATGAATTACAGAAATAGTCTTATGTAATGTTTTCATAGTTCATAGATCTGTATTTTTAAATATACAAAAAGACATGGCAATGGCAGTTCCCAGAGAACCATAATGGTTTTTTTCTAAGATCAAGACAGCAAAACTAACATCTCTAGTACAATTTGGATACATTTACATTTCACATCATCTTGTGAGTCATGGAGATGGCTTTTTTTGAGACACGTAATGAGTCTAGGCAGCAATAAAAAAAAAAATAAGAAAAAGAAACAAAAGAACTTTGAAGCTTTGAGAATTCCCTCTTTAAGAAAGCATCGCTCTGTAAGACATCCTATGGGACTACAGGGAGGTTGAACATCATAGTGAGCATGGCTAGAACCAAACCCGAATTAGACTTGCCCTGAAGCCGCTCATACAGCCTGACAGCTCCGCTCCCCAGAGCGAAACTCCTTTCAGACAGATTTACTCACGGATTCCCCAAAACACCAGAATAATTTTGCTACTGCGCACAGCCACACGTACTGAAAAGGGGAAAGTCTTCAGGAGAAACTACGCATTCCTGGGTGACGCCACCGAGAGAAAAATAAATGCTTTAGCACAGCCTGGGACTGAATCCTAAAGAGGAGCAGAAAGCTGCGGGCATTGGCGCCCCTTATCACTTATACACAGTCCCCACCGCATGCCACTTGGCTACTGCCGGGCTTCTTCGGCGCCGAGAGGAGCGGGGGCAGGAGGGCAGGGGTCTCCAGCTCACGCATCACCAGGGGTAGCTCGGAGCCAGCCGTGGCTCGGGGGTTACTGGCGCTGGACTCGAAGATCTCCCCGCATCTCACTAAACGGGTAACTTAAACCCCGCTCCGTTTTAGTAGACAGGGCGAGCCGAAGGCGTGCCGGTGTTTCAGAGCCCTTCGCTGTGCAAAAAGGCGTTTCCCCCGCACGGGACCTCAGGCCCGACGAGAGAAACGGGGTTCACTCGCCCTCCTTTCACCGACAGAAGCCAGGAGCGGGACACCGGGAGAGGCTGACGGCCCGGGAGGGACGTTACTGCTCAGAAGAACCGAGCGGGGCAATGCAGCACAAGGAATGCGGGATGCGGGAGGGCCGCGCACCTTCCCAGCCCGCCGCCGCGGCCCCGCACCGCACCGCCCAACCCGCCGAGGTAAGAGGGGGCCGTCGCTGAGTGCAGCCTGGGCGTGCTGCGGGATCACCGGCGGCCGTCGAGGCGGAGAGGCCGCCGGCTTGGCTGGGCTCGGCTTGACTCGGCCGGGAGCGGCTCGCTCGGATCGCCGCGGGCGGGAACGCTCCTGGCCGCGGCTGGACAC